>JXCR01125225.1:0-11337 GCA_002079205.1 Phalaenopsis hybrid cultivar
AAGCAAAAAGGATGGAATTTGGAGTCAAAATGACGTTTTTGAAGAAGTACTCAGTGCCGACCGTGCATAACAACAGAATAGCTGAAATTTTTACTCAGTGTCGACGACACCAGACTAGCGCCGACGGCGCCAAAGGTAGTTCAACCCCTGTTTCTAGAAGGTTCAGTTTATTTGGATGATTTTTGAAGAGTTTTTGGAGGCACCTCTTGGAGAACCGACCTTGGGCTTTATCTGAGTCGAAATTCATCAGGAAATGGACTCATTTTCTCTCCAAAATGTTCTACCACTCTCCATTTTCGCCATTCTTCATAATCCATCTTCATTCTACCACCATATTGGAGTCCACTAATGATTTTTATTTTATAGTTTAGAGTTTGTATGGTGAGATTTAGTGTGAACTTTCTGTAAGAGTGTTGGTGGAGAAAAGTGAGAGATATTTTCTTCCTGCATTTCTAAGGAAATGCTACAAGAGATTTACTTTGAGAAAAAGTTTCAGATAACTTTTGTTTGTTTATTAGTGTTGTATGAACTTTCTTTTATATATGAAATTTATGTTTTGTTGTGTCTTTTTCATGAAATTTGAATAGTTCTCTCTATCTTTCTCCCTACTATGAGATATGGTGAAATGAAGAGATAATATGATGTGCCAATATTAAAAAATAAAATAAATTGTGATGATTTTTCAACTCCGAACTTAAATTATATTTTGATCTCACCAATTAAATTGTTAAAATATGTTGTGAAACATATGATCCGAGAAATGAAGTATGAGTTCTACAACAGATAGGTTCACATTTGATTTCATGAAGAAGAAATTCGTTCATGGAATTAAGTGTAAATAAATAAGGAAAAATTCTTTGTTGGGTGTAGAATTGGAGAATTTTTAGGGTGACAGACTAAAATCCCCAATTCGGTCTTAGTGTTTACTTAGGGTCACAGACTAAAATCCCCAATTCAGTCTTAGTGTTTAAAAACTAAAGCGAGAGTTAGCCTTCAGAGGAGCTCTGGAGTGGGAGCCGATATCCTCCTAGCCTAGCCACAGATTTAGGGACTAAACCTATGATTAGCTAATGATTTTCCATGCACTGTATCAGGGTAGAGAATTATAATTGTTCCTATTTGGCACAATACATATTATAAACATTTATCTCATCTCATTTCACCATAACCTCATTGTAGTGAGAATGATGCTTTTTCACATAAGAAATATTCATTACATAAACATAGTTAGTAGATTAGTATTTACTTTTTAAACTTTGCATTTCTGTTTTGTTAATAGTTAAGTACTTTAGTTTTGATAACGTCCGAACATTCAAAATTAGTGACAGTGATTTCGTTTGATTTTCTGTAAATTTCATAGTAAAACTTATCATTGTCAATTTACACCTTCCACGTGGGATCAATATTTGGGGCTTAAATAAAAAGTCATTTATTACTTGATAACGATACGTATACTTGCGTAGAATCCCGTTATTAATTGCATATAATTATATATATTTTACATAACTTACTTTTCATATAAGGATCAAGTTTTTGGCGTTGTAGTGGTGTCAACTTCATAAATCCTTACATATAAAAAATCGGGATCAGTCAACAACACACTACATCACAAAAAAGTCTATGTCATATGCTCTAATAGGTGATGTCCTCTAAAGAAGATCATTTGATCATATATGGCTACGATGCCAAAATAATGACAAAGAAGTACACGCCGAATTATGTGGCGCTCACCAGTTAGGGTCAAAGATGAAAATGAAGATTAAGAGACTCGGATATTATTGACCATGGGATGGTCTTGCACCAACCTCCAAATGTGCTACACCTAACAGTCGCCTCGTGGCCATTCGAGTGTTGGGGCACGAACATAATAGGTACGATAGATCCTTCGTCTTCCAAAGGACATTGATTCATACTTGTCGCTACATATTATTTTTCTAAATGGGCAGAGGCAGTGCCGTTACGAGAGGTTACAACATAGCACACCCTTCAATTTTTCAAAGGTCGAGTCGTCTACTGTTTTGGGGTTCCGCGCAGAATAATCTTTGATAATGAGACAACTTTCAGAAGCACTAAAATCAATAACTTCGTCAAACAACACGGAATAGACTGGAGATACTCTACAATTTACTATCCCTGGGCAAATGGCCTGACTGAGGCCTTCAACAAGATACTGGTACAGATTTTGAAGAAGACACTGGATGAAAATAAAAGAGGTTGGCATAATAAATTACTAGAAGTTTTGTGGGCCTACCGGACGACGTTCAGGACCCCCACTCAATGTACACCCTACATGCTCGTGTATGGGTCTGAGGCCGTACTACTGTTAGAAATTCAAACGTCGTCTCTCAGAGTCGCTGTCACCAATCAACTGACAACAGAAGAAAGTGCAAAAATTAGACTCGAGGAACTAGAGAGTCTCGAAGGAGAACGCCTAGAAGCATAATAGTATTTGGAGCATTATCAAGCGAAGATGGTACAAGCTCATGACAAATTGGTCCACCCGAGGACATTCAAAATTGGTGATCTCATACTTATGCTCAAAAGACATATTCTTGCACGCCGCAAGATAGGTGGAAAATTTGAGCCAACTTGGGATGGACCATTTGTCATGGAAAAGGTCTACAAAGGAGGAGCCTATCAGCTAGTAGATTTTTGGGGTGAAAGACCCATGCTGCCAATCAATGGACGATACCTGAAGACATACTACGCAACTTGACTTTGCTTGACATGAAATTTTAAAATTTTGATCATTTTGGGGTTATTTACTTGGCCAAACGTCTGTGACTGGGTCCAAGTTTTGTAATAAAGTTAACCTCAATATAATGAAAATTTTATTTGAAATTACATACTTTAGTTTTTCTCTTTTCTACCGCTAAATTTGATATTCTACTAAATTAAATAAAATACATACATAAATGAACAATTTTCTCACCAACATAAACTAAAAATTTCATTAAAAAACACTTTGTTTTGTTCTTATTCCTGCTAAATTTCAGCTCACTAATATTTTTCCTGTCGTCTGTAGAGAAAGAAATGTTAGGTTAGAGGCTGATCTTTGCCTTTAAAGATGGCTGGAACCTCACACTTAACGAGGAAAGGGCGCCGTAGGGTGGCACCATAAACTTCGACATGGACTATGAAGGTCCTCTGATGGATGTGGTTAGCCGTCAGAAAAAAGAAAGACTACCATCACTACTAGGGTTAAGCACCAGAGATAATTGCTCACTGAAGAGGAAAAATGTGATAGTACAACAAGACCCGATGGAGGGGACTAGTCGCCTGTCGTCTATGATAGCTACACCAACCGGGGGTCTGGTCGCTCCCAATGATGAAAGTCTACCAGATGCACCGCTGCTGAGAACTCAACGCAGAAACGCCAACCGCCAAAAACATAAGGCTTTCTTACGTGAAGAAAGAAGATGCTAGAAGGGGACAGAAAACTTTCTCACTCCTATCCCTAAGGGGAATATCTACGATCCAGGCATGAGAGAGACCTCTTCTTTGTACGGGTTGCGCGACATGCAACGCTGAGATACCTACACGTATATCAACTATAGGGGCATTTATGGAGTGCTCGGATTGCAATGTCCTCCATCTAGAGCGCTACAGTACTTTGGAGGAGTATACATCCACTAATGATGGATTTCAAACCGCTGATCACCCAATGGGGAGCCGTATATCCCGTTGGATATAGAGTTCAGAGTCATATGCTCCACTGCAGACAAAGACAACACCGGCTTGGATTCTCGCTGATACTGAAATGAGGGAGTATCCTCGACAGCCTCTGATCGTCTCCACAGTAGAAGACTACAAGATGAGTAAAGTAAACAAAAAGGAATTTGAATTATATGAAGAAGTACAAGGAAGATTCATCAACATACTAGAAGGTTTGGAGCTATAAACTAGGGTCTTCTCCGAAAGCAACGAAAGAAGTATTCTCGACTGCATTTTTGATCTAAGAGACATGGGTCGAGCGGGCCTTCTGATGGAAAGAACTTATTCTGAGCCACGGAAATGGATGCGTGGAAATGGCAGGATCACTATACAATGTGGCTGCTGTTACAATTTCACCCAAGAAAAACAAGGAAATCCCCCGGGGATTTTGAGATACGATGAGGTGGACCCACTACCTCCCATGATAAAATGGATGATTAAGAGAATGGTCTGATAGATCATACTTCCAGTCGACTATATTCCCAACAGCTGCATCATCAATATATATGATGAAGGTGACTGCATACCCCTGCATATTGACCAACACGATTTTGTGAGACCTTTTTGTATGGTCTCTTTCATGAGCAAAAGTAACATTTTATTTGGAAAATAAATAAACTTCATTGGCCCCGGCGAGTTCAGAGGATCCATGAAAATTCTGCTACCAGTGGGTTCAGTGCTGGTTCTTAAAGGAAATGGAGAAAACATCGCTAAACATTGCATTTCAGGGGTGCGACATCGTAGGGTGTCTGTAACTTTCCGAAAGATGGATGACAACAAAATTCCATATGAATTTCAACCAGATACAGAGTTGGAGAAACTACTGCCATACGAGCTATGAAAGGGTTGCACCTCTAAACACATGCAAAGGGAACTCTTGTCCTGGAGCATGGTTTATTAAGTCAGCTCAATCAGGAGCTCACCACACAAGAGATGGACACCCAGAAGACAGCTTTTTGTACTGCAATTCGACACAACAAATATAATGATATATGTATCAGATATGCTCAGCTTGTGATATGTACCCAACATGAGATATTTTCAGATGTGCTTTGATGCATCCAACATATTGTACCTTTTGAGGCTCTGGCCTGTACTCAATCTGTAACACCTATTGGAGCAGATTAATGAAAACTTTTCCAGAAATTTTGTCTGTTTGCTCAATTTCCCTTTTGTGCAATGGATAAAAGCCACATAGCCATTCGTTGGTTACAAACAACCATTAACAAAGAACAAAACAATGAAAACTTAATGATAAAGTTCAAATAAAACACTCTTTTGAAAATCAATCAACCAACGAAAATTAAATTTTGGAAAACACATTTTAAATATTAAACGTGATAAAAACAACAAGAAAAAAGAAAATAAATCTGTTGAGTTGTTTCTCTTAATTTTGAGGTCTCTTACTCTTTGCTCGTGCAGCACAACCGTCCTTGTCTGCACTAAATCTCCCAAAATTTCTCATATCTTCCTCACCAATGCTTACCTTTTCACTTGGCACATGTCTATGGGTTCAACAACACAAACTCTTTGTAAATTTCAATTCTCATTTCGGAATCAGTCCCTAACTTATGATTCCCTCATTTCGAGGTCGATTCTTAACTTCCGATCCACTTTTTGAGATTTGATCCTTAAATTTCAATTCTCATTTTGAAATCAGTCCCTAATTTCAACCCAAGGTCCAAAATCCCGAAATTTGCCCCAAATTGGCTATGTCCCCAAATTCTACCAAATTGAATGCCTTAACCCCAAAATTGACACCCAATTTATGTTGAAAACTCTTTATGACATTCATATAGACCATTTTCAACAATCAATTTGAAGCTCACCCAACCTTAGCCAAATCTAGACCCAAGTCTAGCCCAACATGCCCAAATTGACCAAGATCACAAAATTTTTTAAATTGAGCTTCCAATTGAACTCAAAATCACTTCAATCATTCACCAAAAATCTTCATAACAATCATCTACACAATGTTGATAAATCAATTGGGCTCAAAGTCATGGCTAGCCTAACCCAAACCCAACTTTTTAGCCATTCAGACCCAAAGATGGGAATTGAAATAGATCCATGGTGCATAAAGCGCGGTCAGCGTGGAGGCTACGTGGTTGGCGGCGTCAAATGGCGGTGCAATGCGTGGAGCCTTCGGAGCAGACGGGGATGAGTTGGCGCCGTGTGGATAAGTAGAAAAATAGGAATTTTTGAATTATTTTAAATGCCTAAAATTAAAAAATCCATACCTTTCTAAAAAAAAAATCATAAAAATAAAAGAAAAATACCATCTTGCTCAGTGAACAGAGAAAAATAATGTGGACTAAAAATAAAATTATTTTCTCACTCCCTAATTTTTAATTAATTAAATACTCTCTGTGGTATTTTAATTCTCCATGCCTTAAAACATTTCACCATGGCTTGAAATTTTGAAGGTTTGTTTCTCATGACAGAGGCTATGCCATCTGACTTTTCCAAGGTTAGCGGGCATCTCTATGCTTCTAACCGTAATTTTCAGCTAAGGTGACTATTTTGGCTTATTTTAATTATATAAATCAAAATATCACTTGAAAATTTACCAGAATAATTTTAGTAGGTTTTCTATGATCAGAGAAATCTAGGAAAAATATTGTAATGTTTTGAATCATTTTGAGAATTTTTATACTTAGATAAATGTAAATACCTTGTATTAATTTGTGTAAATTAAATACATATAAAAAATTAACAAAATCAAATCCACATTGTTCATAAAAATCATGTCTACCTACTGTAAAGATATCCAAATTATTTGACTTAGTCTAGGCACTAAAATAGATTTCTTAAGGAAACATTGCTTTTTGTATAAAAATAATTATATTAAATCAAATATGCTTAGAAAAATTATAAAAATTATTTTTCTAAGTTCCTTGTGATTAGGGCCATTTTATAAAAATAAAACTCAATTTTGTGAAAATATTTTATTTTTAAAATATAATTTGAATCATAGTAATTAAAATAATCAAAATTTTCAAAAATACAAAAAAATAGTTCAGAATAAGTGGAAATATCCCCTGATCACTTAAAATTCATTAGGATATTTTTCCTAATTTTTCTAAGTTAAAAATAAATTTTAAAGGCTTAAAAATGAATTTTTCATATTTTCTCACTAAAATAATTAAATTAAATAAATTAAAAAATAAAAAAAAAATATAAAATTTGATTCTCTGAGTTTTTTGAACTCAGAGGAGCCTAATAAAAGTATAAAAATAATTTTTTGTAATTAAAACACTATTTTTTATTTAGATAAATCATGAAAATTGATCTAAAATTAAATAATAAAAGTAGAAATTTGATTCAAAAATCATAAAATTTTGCCTAAGTGTTTATCTGACCTTAAGAAACCTCTAATAAATTTTCCATAAATATAAATTTTATTTTGGATAACTAAATAAATCAACTTTTGAAAATCCTATTATTTAAATTTAAATAATTATCTAAATTAAATCAAATTTTGAGAGGTCCACATATCCTCCTCTAACATTTTAATTACCTCATGGATATAAGACTTTAAACCCTCAAAGTCATTTGAGTTGTGTTTAAAGAGTTATGGGATGAAGTGCCCCAAGGGCAAAGTGATAATTTTAGGACTTTGGTGCCTTAATAAAAAATTTAGGATTATCAAAGGGAAATTGGGTAATTATGATCTTAATAAACATGTTTGGATGATTGAAATACAATGGGGCTAAAAGGTAGAAAACTATTCAACGCCATTGCACAACATCAACTAAAAACATAGTTCTCCTAATCTTCATGACTTGAAAGTCAACTAATATCAAAAGTTTCTTAAGTGAGATGCTTAAGGTAAAAGGAAGATAATTTACTTTCCTTGAGCCCAAATTGATGATAATGTGATCTTTAAATGAAATTACATGTCACTTAAACTAAAATCTTAACCTTCACCAAATTCCCCATTATGATTGCTAAAGGCTTTATAGTGATCTAGGCTCGATATCTAAGCTCAATTAATTTGATTTAGAAGATAATTGGGTTGATAATCAATATTTTTACACACTCCAAGTCTAACTTTACTTGTGGGCACCATAATCTTAAATAACTCAAACTTGCCTTAGGGGCACTCACTCACATAACTCTTAAATGAAACATCAATTGATTAATCGAGTGCCCTATCCTTAAAATAATTAAATTGCTAAGCTTCAACGAGAAATGGGCTAGCCACACTCTAAACTCAGATGGTTAATGAAACAATATGATAAGTTCATAAATGAACTTAAAATAATTCAAAAGATCTTCAAAATAGTTCAGGGTCATATCCCGAGCACTTTGGAATCTTTTGGATGTTTTGAAGGACAAATTGAACTTATCGTATTTTGTCCTAAAATCATCTACTAGGATATTCTGGGATTAACTAAATCATAACTTGGGATTTGGTAGCTAAACCTTTATCTACTCAAGCAATTTAAATTCTTTGCAACATTACATACATGCCTTGCAAAGAATTTAAATTGAACTTATCGTACCCAACCTCTTCATGTAGCCTTTGAATCTTCTGTACTCTCACTAAGAATCTATATTAACCTCTGAAGTAGGAAGAAATGATACAACTCAAGTGTAGTGAGTGGACTGCGTCCATATAAAATATCAAAGAAGCTTGCACTGTAATCTGACTCATGGGCCTATTGTAGGCAAATTCGGCTTGAGCTAGAATCAAATCACATCGCTTGATTTTCTTTCCTATAAAACATCTTAGGAGATTCCCCAAACTTTTGTTCACAAACTCTGTCTGACCATCTATCTGTGGATGAGTTGCTGAGCTGAATTGAAGCTTAGTACCAAGCTTCCTCCATGAGGTTTTCCAGAAGTGACTCAGGAATTTGGTATCTCTATCCACAGTAATGGTCCTTGGTATCTAGTGCATTGTTAATATCTCACTAAAACACAGGTCAGTTATGAGTGATGCATCCAGTGTCTTGTGGCAAGATACAAAATGATCTTCAAGTGTCAACCACTACCATCATTAAATCCTTATTCCATTGTCCTAGAAAGACCCACAACAAAATCCATACTAACATCCACCTTTGGAGACCTGGTATGGGTAATGATGTGTCTGTTGGCATCAATTCTTGGATGTCATAGGCATAAGTTGCCCATCTGCGATCGACGAAAATTAGTTATCCCATCACGCACGAAATTGGCTAAAATTGACTCATTCATCGGCGAAGTTATCTAGATGACCTCATACGACGAAATGGACCACATGAGTGCGTCCGAAACGTTGATTTTACCTACGGAGGATGCTCATTTCACCACGATTTCGTGGCGGGGTAAAAATGCGAAAATTACTGTTTTGGACCAAATTGCTAAAAAAAAGGTTCGAATGACCCTGGATGGCGAAATTGACCACACCGGTGCGTCCAGAACGTCAATTTTACCTAGGAGAGATGTTCATTTTATCGCAATGACGTGTTCGGCGAAAATGTGCGGGGGGGATGTTAATTGAATAATAATTATTATTATAATATAATAATATTATTATTATACAGGTTTAAAAAAAAACATTTTTTTTATAAAACCTTCTCTCCCTCTCTCTCCCTCACGGATTCTCCCCCATCGCACGCGACAATTCACAACACAAAACCGCCGCCACCCGCCGTTTCGCGAAAAACTGCTCGGGTCGTCGCTCCCTTCGGCTGGAGGCACGCCCCCCTAGGCCGGCGATGCTGCCGGCAAGTTTGACACCGGCCTTCCAGCCGAAATTTGCCTCCTTCTCCGGCCGCAGGCTCTCATTTCCGAGAACCTCGTCGAATCTCCTTTTCTCGGGCCGTCCACCGGTCTCCTCCAACGCCGATGACCAGATTCGATAAAACCTCAATTCCTCTCTACGCAAAAATCCGACCCCCGCGCCTCTTTCTTTCTTCTTCTTCTCCTTTCTCTTTTTCTTCTCCTTCTCCTTCTTCTTCTTCTTCTTCTTCTTTCCCTTCTTCCAAATTTTTTTATTTTTATTTTTATTTTTATTTCTCTCTTTCTTCTTCTTCTTCTCCTAGTTCTTCTTCTTCTTCTCCTTCTACCGATTTTATTATTACTATTATTATTTTTCTCTTTCTTCTTATTCTCTTCTTCTCCTCGGCCAACTCCTCCATCTCGCCATTTTACCTTTCCGACGGCCGATACTTCACCTGAGCACTTCGACGCCGCTGGACAGCGAGTGTTATCATTGTTCAAGGAGGCGCGTGCGTCATCTACCTCGTGGGTTCCTCTCTTTCGCCGTCATCGAGCAACCTCCCTCGCGAATGTATATTTTGATTATATTTTTATATGCCAAAATTATTATTATTTTTAAACAATATGCATACCTCACTGATTCTTATCTCCTATTCTCCTCGTTGCATGATTCATTGTGGGATACACTAGAGCATGGACTGGACGTCGACGGCTTGGAGCAAGTAAAGAGAACGCGTCTGCAACCTTCACGGTGGTGAGATCACCTAAACTCCTAGCTAGCCCTAGGTTTAGTGGTGTCTAGGCGTGTGGGTTCGACCGCCCACACGGGGTGCGTGCGCCGGCATGGGTCGGCGCGTCAACGTACCTATGTGATTGATAGTCGATTTTCTAGAGCTAGCCTTTAGGTTAGGATTTCCTGTGCGTAACCAAATGCCCTCCGTAGAGCCAAGTGTCTCCCATTTGTTGTGAGCCTTAGCACAAGTCCCGATGGGTTGGAGTCCCTCACTCCCCTTGCTTTGGGTTTCCCCAGCTTTACTTGGAGAAGCTAGGAGGTCGGACTTGGCAAAACGAGAGAAGCTTTGTAGCTGGCTCGCTTTGCAAAGTCTGGAGGAGACCGCAAAATGGTAAAAGTTTTGTAGCTAGTACATTTCACGACGCCGTGGAGAGTTTTCCCCTCGGAGATCCGGGGAGAAACTTCCCACATTTCCCACACCAAAGCTGGAGGCGGCGATGCTGCATTTCCATGGGTCTAAACCTTAGGTTTCCTAGGTGAGGTCGTTAGTACGAGTGTGGCTCGCTATCATGTGTGATCATTTGNACATGCCTATCTTCGGGTCACTGCCTTATCAGCATACCCTCTTTTCGGGCCCCTGCTGCTACGGCATGCCTACATTCGGGTCAATGCCTTACCGGCATACCCTCTTTTTGGGCCCCTGCCGCTACGGCATGCCTAGCTTCGGGTCACTGCCTTACCGGTATACCCTCTTGTCGGACCCTTGCCGCTACGGCATGCCTAGCTTCGGGTCACTGCCTTACCGACATACCCTCTTTCCGGGCCGCAGCCGCCACGGCATGCCCATTCCTTCGGGTCACTGCCTTACCGGTATACCCTCTTTTCGGGCCCCTGTCGCTACGGCATGCCTACCTTCGGGTCACTACCTTACCGGTATACCCTCTTCGCGGGCCCCTGCCGCTACGGCATGCCCATTCCTTCCAGTCACTGCCTTCGTGGCATACTCTTTATCACCACTTATATGTTTTGATTTTCTTGCATTAGCATTTGCATTTGCATGTTTGCATAGATAGCGAGTCAGGTTCGTTAGGAGAGTAACCCCGTGTTGGTCGCGATGCCTTAACGAGCATTGCTTGTTGGGTCGATCCCAGTGAGCAATGCAAGTTAAGTCATCGGGATTG
>JXCR01125228.1:3070-22570 GCA_002079205.1 Phalaenopsis hybrid cultivar
ATATATATATATATATATATATATATATGAAAATTTTATTGAAACATGAATAGAAACTTCAGCTCTGAAGTGTGCGAGCTAAGGGAGATCGATTCGAGAAATTTCAAAAATAAATTTTAATGTTTATATTGTTATTAGAATAAATGATATAATTATTTAAATCAATGTTATTTAATTTTATTCAATTAGAAATAATGAAAGAAGGCCTATAAATCTTTGGAATTTGAAGGCAATGAATTTTTAAAGTAAAGGGAGGTGATTGCTTTAACCATAAAATTCATACATGTTTAAATTATTGTTGATTATTAAATATTATTTCAGGAAATTTATGAATTTTAATTAGATATGTTGATTTAGAAATTCAATCAGTGCTAATTGAAGAATAAGAAAAGAGGAACCCAATGGAAAGAAAAAGGCTTTCAGGCTTCAGACGAGTAATTATTTTCTTGTCTAAATTAAAGTTTGGTTAATGAAAAATTGCATTATAGCTTCTTATACCTGATCAAATAATATAAACATATTGTGGATGAAAGAATTACTGGAAAGAATGAATTGAAAACTGAAAATATTGATTTCAATGATCTTAAATGATAGTAATTAAGATAAACAAAATGTAATGACTTATGCAATACAAAATTACCCTCTGATGATATTGACAGAAGATGCAATGTACTTGTACACGATGAAGAAAATGATAAAGGTGTAACTTAAGGTGCCAAATTTTTTAGGGTGCCGGGAATAATTTGAGAAACATTCGGGTATGACGGTAATCTTGATATAACTCTTAAGGATGTTAGAGATGCTAAATATTTAAATTGAAATAAGGACTAGATTTAAAATGAAAGTTTACAATTTTATAAAGTAACAGACTTCATTTTTTTTTATCATTCATATATAGTCTTTACATATAAATTCAATACATATTAAGATTATAAATACTAAGTTGTGAAAACTTAATGTTGAATTTAATGGTTTGTTTCAGGAAAAATAGTAGGTTGATATGTCTGATGGAGAGATTTTGGTTTACATGATGACTAATATTGATAGGCATTATAATTATAATTTTTTTGTATTGTTTTCTTTTGAGTAGTGATACACTATTATATGCTGGTTTGAGGTGTCTACAGATTTTGTTGTTATTTTTGAATGTGTTGATTTTTGTATGGTATACTTTATGGATACTTAGTAGTTCTTTTATATTTTGGTAGTCTCAAAATATGTGAAAAGTAAATTAAATGTTAATACCATCGAATTACATTTCCTGACTTCGTTAATTCTAAGCTATCAGGTCAGATCGTGACTTTGGATCCCTCTAATTGGTTCACATGCTCGCTCTCATCAATACTCTTCCTCTTGTGTATATCTTTACGCTTCTGAGTGAGTTGATAATCAATTTCCACTCGCCTAGCCCGCTCTACCAACACTGAGTAAATCCAACGGTTGTCTGATCAAATCATTCAATCCAAACAAAAATCTATAATATTTCTCTTCTGCAGTAGCTATCACTTGTGGAGCATACCATGACAGTGTAGTGAACTTTGTTTCATACTACATGACTGTCTTCTCTCATTGCACCAACTTAATGAATTCGTCATGCATCTAACTTTGAGCGAATAGGTGGACAAATCACTGTCTAAAAAGCTCCTCAAAATCCTCCCATTTATCATCAGGTTGGGTACATCCCTAAAAAGCTCCTCAAAATCCTCCCATTTATCATCAGGTTGGGTACATCCCCAAGTCTATCCTGACGTTGCCAACGACACCACCTTTATGCTTCTCTATCCAAAACAAATGTAACTAATGATACTCTTCTTTCATCAGGCACGAAATGCTATCTAATATCTTCCCAATTCACATCAATCAATTCTTCGCTTCAATTGGATCTTCAGCTCTTTTAAACAAAGGTGAAAGTAGATCTTGAAATGTGTTCAAGTACTTATCCACAACAATAGACTCAACCCCACTACTCTGCAGTATAGACTCATGAATTAGCAAAGTCATGGTTATCATCATTTGGGTCAAGGCATTTGTACTTACATTTCCTGTCGAACTTCTCTCTTTCATAATCTCGAGTGTCAGGAGCAAACGCGAGCAGCAACAACCAAAAGAATTTGTGCAACAACTAGCCAGCATCACTGCATTAGGCAAGTCTTGAGCTGTGGGATCAAGCAAAGAAATCAAAAGCAGATCTGGTGGTAGCACTTAGAAGAAATAGCGCGACATTCGTACGATTGGAATAAATGGAAGCAGGCATGATCGAGTGAAGGAGTCTGAAGCAGATTCGTGCAACACCATTTGGGGAGAATTGTACGATATCCAAAGAACTGAAATAAGTGGCTGCATTAGGAGCTGGACATTGTGCGATTTGGGGCTAGAGAAGACCACTTCAAAAAATTCTGACTGTGAACATGAAACCACAGTGGGTAAGGCTCCGACGGAGGGCTGCATCTAACAAAACCAATGTTTTCTGGGTAGAAGGCAATTCAGGAGCAATGATGGGAATATGACAACTGGAAAAGAGCAGGGGAGTTTATAAGAGACTGATTTTGACACTGCAGAGTATTCAGTAGGGAAACAAGATGGTGTTTCATGGAAATCAAAGTTTGAGCAACACCTAGATCCATCAGAGGTGACAACTATATTGGAGTGGCCATTACCTTAGACTTTGAAAGGGTTGAGAGGATTTCTAGAACTTACAGTATACTGCCGAAATTTTTGGAAGGGTCGTAATTCAATTGTATGCTTGTTGATGGAGAAACTGAAAAATGATAAATTTTAGTGGGGGAAATCTTCGATCCAAATATTTGAGAAGTTAAAGAAGGTAATGACGAATGTACCAGTGTTGACATTACCTAATTTCAACCAACCTCTCATTATAGAGATAGATGTTTCGGGCTATGGATTAGGTGCAGTTCTCATGCAATATCGACGATTCATCACTTATTTCAATCAAACATTGACAACGAGAGCCGAACTCAAGTCAGTTTATGAGTGAGAGTCACGTGATTTGATCCAACACTAGTTTCTTTTTTTTCCACCTTAAGGTGTCATTTTGGGAGGGGAGTAATGCTAGACTTGCGCCTAAGGGAAATTTAGTCTTTTATTATTTATTGTTTGGTATAAATAGAGCTTATTATGCTTAAGGTTAAGTCATGTTATAAGATTATTGTCTTGAATCTTTGGGAGAGATCGCGAAACCTCTAGAATTGTCGATTCTTATCATTTACGCATTCGAGTTGTATTGTTTTGTATTTATTGAAATAAAGTATTTTGTTTGTCCAAACTTATGTGGAAAACTCTTCTCTTTCATATAACAGAATTCAAAGAATCCTTTCATTTTGGAACTCTAACATCACGTTAAAAGAATAGCACTAATTTCAAAAATCTCCCACACATCCAATTCAAATCAACCAAAAAGGAAAAAAAAATCTAGATACGTAATAAAGTAATTAGTGCATTTACATACATACCACCCAATTCTTATGTATTTACATGTTTAACATCTAAATTTTAATTTTTATATTTATATCACTCAAATCTTTCATATCACTTTTAAAAAATACCACCATTTTAACTTTAAAAGTGAAATACACCTATTGAAGCATAGATAAGGGGGCGTGTATGTAAAAATTGAGTGTTATGTATGCAAGTCTTCCTACTTCCATTTGGCATGTAATAAGATGAACCAATGGTAAAGCTAAAAACACATCAAGTATGAAATATCCCAAAAACAGATGCTACCGCCATATGGACTGCATAGCATGATAAGATGTACAATATATACAAAGTTGGAATTTAATTAAATATTATTTAAAGTCAATAATAGAAGAACTATTTGTGATATAATGAAAATTAAATCATACCGGGGCTGGAGCTAGAGATGAAACCCAATCTGAAGGATGAGTGGGCAGAAGGCCTAAAGTGTTCAACTGTCAAAAGATAGCCGGAAGCAAATGAAATTCATTTCATTTTTAAATACTAGATTGCATAATTATGGAATAATAAATTATTAAGCACCGACTACAACTCACTTTCCATACACCCAAACCCAGTCCAGCTAGATTGAGTGCAATAAAGAGTAACTTGGGGGCTATAGTATCTACTCTTGAGTCCTTATAAGGTTCAAAAACTGCAACAAAAACAAGAAAACAATCCATTAAGCAACAGACTTAGCTGAAAGAAAACAAGAAAATTCTCTTCTAGGCATAGGAAATGCAACAGCCAGTAACGAGAAACAGAGGCAAGAACAACAGAACAACAAAGAAGAACGAGTACATGCTTGTAAGGCCTTACCTTGAGATGTTTAATGCACCAAATAAGAAGCTTAAAGAAACCAACATTAGTAGAAACTAATGAGAGATACAAGCAAAAGATCATTTTCACGACAGTGTGGACTCGGAAAAAAATCTGCTCCTCTGGTTTGGGAATAAACCGATGAGAAAGTTTTTTTCCAAGATGCAAATTAAGCAGAAATGATAAAACCTATAGATTTGTTCCCTCTTGTAAGGACTCCATACTCTGGGTATAAAGGTTTCCCGCAGGTGTAGGCTCCCATAGTTAATTAAAGCAAAAAATGATAAAAGCATTATGTATAAATTTTTTCCCTCATGCAAGGACTCTGTACTCTGGGTTTAAAGGTTTCCCGCATGTGTAGGCTCCCATAGATAATTACCTCTCTGTAGAAGGGTGGTAGCTGCAGGAAAGTTTTACACCAACTAAAACTTAAAAAAGGAGTTTGTAACATATTAGATGTTTCACGCATAACCAGAGAAGCTTGAATACTTATGATACTAGTTATGTTAGTTCGATATATTTGGTTGTAGATAGTAGAAATACAATGGTTTGTTTAATAAGAACGAGCCTCCTTAATTAAAAGTTTTCTTAAATATCTCACTCAAGATGTAATTAATAATGAGAGATTACATCCATGAAAAATTAGTACCCAAAATCTTTTAAATCCTAAAAATAAAACATAAACCAAATCATGGAGGCAGGGGGAGTTAGAGGAACTTTGGGGGTTAATAATAAAAACATAATGGTTGTGCAAATCGAGATCGGTGAATTGAGGAGTGAGACTGGCATGAAGAGGTCGAGAAATGAAAAAGGTTGAGAAGGTGTAATGATGAAGTGGATAGAGGAGAGCTGATTGAGTTGTTGACAGCAAGTGAGGATTCATGCTAAGTTGGTCAAGGATTGGTAATGAGCAGCAGAGGAAGATCAAGGCACAAGTAAATAAGGGTTAAAAATCACAATGGTGGATAAGGCATGAAAACCACAATGGATGAAGGTCGTTCACTAGTAAAGCCATGATAAAATTATCCTCAACGCACTGAAAACATAGAGAAGCAGATTTGTTGGCCAGAACTAATCAGGGATTGTTGTTCCAGTCCAAACCCATAAATAAGACACTGTAATTGTGGCACCTCAGAGCTTGATCTTGAAGTTGGGGCATAAGGATCTACAACAAGAAATTTCTTAGCTGGCAAAACACTATCAGGAACGTTCAAAATGCTCATGTGCGGAAAATATTGTTTTAATTCACATTAATGCCTGTATTGTGCTGAAGTTAATGAGAAAATAATATAACCAACAAATAATGAACAAAGAAAAAAAAATAGAATTGTTAAACAGACATTTTCACTACCACAATTAACTAATCCAATTAAACAGCTCTTAGCTTTGAATGTTTTCTACAAAAAACTATGTTCCAAATATTGTGATTATTCATAGGATGTGCATTTCAGTAAATTTGGATAATGATAACAGCATCATGAAGGCCTGGAACATGCAGTTAAGGTCCAACAGCTGCTGGCATTTTGATCATACAAAATACAGATAACGCTAAAAAAAAACTAGTTTAGAGTTGACTTAAGTTTAATAAGCATGCCCGGCAATAAATGTGAATTTAATTATGTTCTTTCTACATGAGTAGGAGAAAAAAAATCTTACTCTTTCCAACACCTTGAAGTGCGCTTATTGGCTGCCAAAGAGCGGAAAATGTGATTCCAATACTAAACAAATGAACCGTGCTTCCAGCCATCCACATCATGAAGCCCATCATCATTAGANCGTATTCGGTTCGTTTACACCCCTAGATGAATCTACCAGTGTTGGCATTACCTAATTTCAACCAACCTCTCATTATAGAGATAGATGTTTCGGGCTATGGATTAGGTGCAGTCCTCATGCAGTATCGACGATTCATCACTTATTTCAATCAAACGTTAACAACGAGAGCTGAACTCAAGTCAATTTATGAGTGAGAGTCACGTGACTTGATCCAACACTAGTTTCTTTTTTTCCATCTTAAGGTGTCATTTTGGGAGGGGAGTAATGTCAGACTTGCCCCTAAGAGAAATTTAGTCTTTTATTATTTATTGTTTGGCATAAATAGAGCTTATTATCCTTAGGGTTAAGTTATGTTATAAAATTATTGTCTTGAATCTTTAGGTTAGAGTTTTGGAAGAGATCGCGAAACCTCTAGAATTGTCGATGCTTATCATTTACGCATTCGAGTTGTGTTGTTTTGTATTTATTGAAATAAAATATTTTGTTTGTCCAGACTTATGTGGAAAACTCTTCTCTTTCATATCACAGAACTCAAAGAATCCTTTCATTTTGGAACTCTAACATCACGTTAAAAGAATAGCACTAATTTCAAAAATCTCCCACACATCCAATTCAAATCAACCAAAAAGAAAAAAAATCTAGATACGTAATAAAGTAATCAGTGCATTTACATAAATACCACCCAATTCTTATGTGTTTACATGTTTAACATCTAAATTTTAATTTTTATATTTATATCACTCAAATCTTTCATATCACATTAAAAAATACCACCATTTTAACTTTAAAAGTGAAATACACCTCTTCAAGCATAGATAAGGTGGCATGTATGTAAAAATTGACTGTTATGTATGCAAATCTTCCTACTTCCCATTTAGCATGTAATAAGATGAACCAATGGTAAAGCTAAAAACACATCAACTATGAAGAAATATCCCAAAAACAGATGCTACCGCCATATGGACTGCATAGTATGATAAGATGTACAATATATACAAAGTTGGAATTTCATTAAATATGATTTAAAGTCAATAATAGAAGAACTATTTGTGATATAATGAAAATTAAATCATACCGGGGCTGGAGCTAGAGATGAAACCCAATCTGAAGGATGAGTGGGCAGAAGGCCTAAAGTGTTCAACTGTCAAAATATAGCCGGAAGCAAATGAAATTCATTTCATTTTTAAATACTAGATTGCATAAGTATGGAATAATAAATTATTAAGCACCGACTACAACTCACTTTCCATACACCCAAACCCAGTCCAGCTAGATTGAGTGCAATAAAGAGTAACTTGGGGGCTATAGTATCTACTCTTGAGTCCTTATAAGGTTCAAAAACTGCAACAAAAACAAGAAAACAATCCATTAAGCAACAGACTTAGCTGAAAGAAAACAAGAAAATTCTCTTCTAGGCATAGGAAATGCAACAGCCAGTAACGAGAAACAGAGGCAAGAACAACAGAACAACAAAGAAGCACGAGAACATGCTTGTAAGGCCTTACCTTGAGATGTTTAATGCACCAAATAAAAAGCTTAAAGAAACCAACATTAGTAGAAACTAATGAGAGATGCAAGCAAAAGATCATTTTCACGACAGTGTGGACTCGGAAAAAAATCTGCTCCTCTGGTTTGGGAATAAACCAATGAGAAAGTTTTTTTCCAAGATGCAAATTAAGCAGAAATGATAAAACCTATAGATTTGTTCCCTCTTGTAAGGACTCCATACTCTGGGTATAAAGGTTTCCCGCAGGTGTAGGCTCCCATAGTTAATTAAAGCAAAAGTGATAAAAGCATAATGTATAAATTTTTTCCCTCATGTAAGGACTCTGTACTCTGGGTTTAAAGGTTTCCCGCAAGTGTAGGCTCCCATAGATAATTACCTCTCTGTGCTGCAGGAAAGTTTTACATCAACTACAACTTAAAAAAGGAGTTTGTAACATATTAGATGTTTCACGCATAACCAGAGAAGCTTGAATACTTATGATACTAGTCATGTTAGTTCGATATATTTGGTTGTAGATAGTAGAAATACTATGGTTTGTTTAATAAGAACGAGCCTCCTTAATCAAAAGTTTTCTTAAATATCTCACTCAAGATGTAATTAATAATGAGAGATTACATCCATGAAAAATTAGTACCCAAAATCTTTTAAATCCTAAAAATAAAACATAAACCAAATCATGGAGGCATGGGGAGTTAGAGGAACTTCGGGGGTTAATAATAAAAACACAATGGTTGTGCGAATCGAGATCAGTGAATTGAGGAGTGAGACTGGCATGAAGAGATCGAGAAATGAAAAAGGATGAGAAGGTGAAATGATGAAGTGGATAGAGGAGAGCTGATTGAGTTGTTGACAGCAAGTGAGGATTCATGCTAAGTTGGTCAAGGATTGGTAATGAGCAGCAGAGGAAGATCAAGGCACAAGTAAATAAGGGTTAAGAATTACAATGGTGGATAAGGCATGAAAACCACAATGGATGAAGGTGGTTCACTAGTAAAGCCATGATAAAATTATCCTCAACGCCCTGAAAACATAGAGAAGCAGATTTGTTGGCCAGAACTAATCAGGGATTGTTGTTCCAGTCCAAAACTATAAATAAGACACCGTAATTGTGGCACCTCAGAGCTTGATCTAGAAGTTGGGGCATAAGGAGCTACAACAAGAATTTGCTTAGCTGGTAAAACACTATCAGGAACGTTCAAAATGCTCATGCGCGGAAAATATTGTTTTAATTCACATTAATGCCTGTATTGTGCTGAAGTTTATGAGAAAATAATATAACCAACAAATAATGAACAAAGAAAAAAAAATAGAATTGTTAAACAAACATTTTCATTACCACAATTAACTAATCCAATTAAACAGCTCTTAGCTTTGAATGTTTTCTAACAAAAACTATGTTCCAAATATTGTGATTATGCATAGGATGTGCATGTCAGTAAATTTGGATAATGATAACAGCATCATGAAGGCCTGGAACATGCAGTTAAGGTCCAACAGCTGCTGGCATTTTGATCATACAAAATACAGATAACGCTAAAAAAAACTGGTTTAGAGTTGACTTAAGTTTAATAAGCATGCCCGGCAATAAATGCGAATTGAATTATGTTCTTTCTACATGAGTAGGAGAAAAAAAATTCTTACCCTTTCCAACACCTTGAAGTGCGCTTATTGGCTGCCAAAGAGCGGAGAATGTGATTCCAATACTAAACAAATGAACCGTGCTTCCAGCCATCCACATCATGAAGCCCATCATCATTAGATTCTTGAAAGGAGCTTGAGCCACCTCCCAGGCTTTCTGCTCGTAGAAAATAAGGCAAAATAAAGCAGTTCCAATCAATGAAGCATTCGAATAAAAGAGTAAACATTTTATAGGATGTAAATATAAAGGAATCATTGGAATATTTTTTACTTTACATGGAGCATAGTAGATTCAGTAAAAATTAAAAAACAAATAGGTGTGCAGCAGTTATAAAATATAAATTCAGTAAAAATTAAAAAACAAATAAATTCAATAAACATCAAATAAGGATATGCAAACAATAATCAATCCTAATGAAAAGGCACAATCGATGAGATTGACAAGCAATACAACTCCCATGCCTCCTAATAGACCTGAACAAGTATTGCAAGAATAGCGTACATGACTCAAGTAAATCTATTAAAAGGAAGGATAATAAATAAATCAAAATATTCCATGTCCTTACTAAAGGGTCCAAGAATGGCACTTTTAAATGGTACCTTTCTAATTGACTTCTAAAAAATATGAATGTCCAACAGCAATTGAACCAGGAAAATTTTATTATTTTTCATTCAATTTATTGAATGCGTATATGTTTGAATTGTTTAATATCCGATTATTGACACTGGTAATCAGGGCTAAATAAAATTTATCGTAATAAAATCCATGGTCGAAAGTAGAATAGACCTTCCAATTATTCCTCAAAACAAATACTTCATAAGCAACATACATCAAATTCAAAGTAAATTCAACCACAAAAATTAAAAAAAAAAACTTTGATGTTATTGATTTTTCATAAAGATATTGAATATTTACGATAAAATGATTTGCATGGGATAGCATAATTATGAAACTTTATCCAATGCACCTTGCAACTTGTATTTTTTGTACAATAATTCCAAAACTCAATAATTGTAAGTAATAAGTGACAAATATCCATTAACAGAATTTACATTCTTTCACTTGGTCAAAAGAAATTACAAATATAAAATATGATTGCAGTTTTGCTTATATTGTTATTTCCATTTCTAGCTTATAGCAAACACGTTAACATGAAGTTATGATTGACCTTCATACTTGCTCCGCAACTACATACAGCTAAATACGATGCAAGGACGAATAATGGATGCAAGATCTTATAAGATAAGTTCTAGACACTTTGATCTTAATCCAGACCACTAAAACACAGCTTAATTTACAATGCAAACTACATTGATGTATCCAAAGCAATAGAATTACTGAAAAAAGCTCCATGCTATCAATTCGACTCAGCACGACAAAAGAAGCAAAAGACAAAAGCAATGCCATGTCACCTAGAATGCCACGCAGTGAAAATAATAGAGCGGGCAAATTTAGATCGAAACACG
The DNA here is from genome assembly GCA_002079205.1 of Phalaenopsis hybrid cultivar. NCBI lineage: Eukaryota > Viridiplantae > Streptophyta > Magnoliopsida > Asparagales > Orchidaceae > Phalaenopsis > Phalaenopsis hybrid cultivar. The sequence goes on from JXCR01125228.1 coordinate 13,752, forward strand.
CCAACTAGAACCGATTCATTCAAACTTTGCCTATTCTACAAAGTGGACTTCGTCAATGTTCTTGATTTGACAATATTGCCTAACAAGGCTTTTTGATAATTTACGCAAGAAAAAGGCAAGCAATTTACTTAAAAAGCGTGCTTCCATAGCTCGTTTGCGAAAGAGCCTTAATGCGTCCAGAGTGCAGAAAAAATTTCATAGAGGATCCCATGCATCAACAAAATTGTTGCACGATGAAGACGGCAAACTATGGATGTAATGTCATACAAATTAGATATTTGAAATGCCTCACTCTCAATTGAAATACTCAGCTCATCAACTGCACCAACACATGTGATACATCAAAAAAACTACGAATGAACACTCACATTACATAGGTCACTACACACAAAATGCATGAGAAACATGAACTTTCTGGAGTAAATTCATATAATTATTTTGCTCTCTTTAGTTTATTTTCATTTATTTTTTTATTATCAACAAAATCAAAATAAAAAATAGAATTCAAAATTGTAATTAAATTCCAAATTCCATCTAATCCCCACAAAGCCACTTCCTCGTACACATCCATTAGAATCACGTGTGATGCCTTTTAGTCCGTCCTTATCAAATTTTTAAAAAAAAAAAAACCAAAACAAAACAAAACAAATTGAAAATCTTCAAGCCAAACTCTTCTTATTTGCTCCTATTTGCTCAATCCTCATCTTCCAACTCGCTTGCACGTTAAATGCNATTAAAAAAAAAAGAAACCAAAACAAAACAAAACAAATTGAAAATCCTCAAGCCAAACTCTTCTTATTTGCTCCTATTTGCTCAATCCTCATCTTCCAACTCGCTTGCACGTTGCATGCAGTCTTTCAACTTTGCACAAGCAGGTGCACCCTCTCCCTACCCTCTTCTCAAACCTGGTCACTGACAGAATCTCTGCCACACGCAACCCTTTCTCCAATCTCTCCCCCACCCCCTTACGTGAGACACAGNAAATGCAGTTTTTTAACTTTGCACAAGCAGCTGCACCCTCTCCCTACCCTCTTCTCAAACCTCGTCACTGACAGAATCTCTGCCACACGCAACCCTTTCTCCAATCTCTCCCCCACCCCCTTACGTGAGACACAGCTTGCATGCCTGCCCCACTCGCTTATTGTCCATGTCCCCCACCAAACTTCTTATTTCCTATCACTTCTGCCTACTAAAAATTGCCCTCAATCACAATGTCATATAACTTTTTCCGTGCTCTTTCCCTTTTTTTATTTAAGTAGCTTTCCAACCCAATCCTCTTCTCCAGTTACTGTCAACGAATCAAGCTGAAACAACCAAACTACCTAGTCAACATTCTCACCCTTCCACCCGATTATTGGTCTACTCTAGCAAGTAGCATCCACCTTAATTTTCTACTTTCAATCAACCTTCTATCACTCACCGACAACCTTTGATCCCAACTTATTCTTATTGACATCATCACCACATTTCAAGCACTCAACATATTGCTCTTCATCGATTATGGCCTTTTATANACTACCTAGTCAACATTCTCACCCTTCCACCCAATTATTGGTCTACTCTAGCAAGTAGCATCCACCTTAATTTTCTACTTTCAATCAACCTTCTACCACTCACCGACAACCTTTGTTCCCAACCTATATTCTTATTGACATCATCACCACATTTCAAGCACTCAACATATTTCTCTTCATCGATTATGGCCTTTTATACAGCTTCATCACTAACATCACCTTCTCCAATGATGTCTTTCGCCAACCGCATTTCATCCATTCCAGCTACATCAAATCTCCATTCATTGTTGCCAATCAAAAACCTAGGCGCTAACATGCTTCTCCAAACAACTTCGATAGCAACCACTCCAAAAATCAGGGCTAAACTCCATCGATGTTGTCACCTTCCAATGTCATTGATCATCTCACCACCCATTTATATCCTCTATATAATCCTCTCATTTTGTCCATCTCTATCTCTAATTTTGCATTAAAAGGGAGATTTTTTTTGTGTTTAAATCTTGTTCAAAAGTTTGTCACCTCACCATCAACAAAGTTATCTCAGGAAATCAAGACATAATAAAAAGAATAGTAACAAAAACTTAAGCATTCGTGCAGGTTGTTTCAACACAAAAGAAAATTTTAAAAACATACACATGCGCATTGTTTCAACATGGTAAGAAAATCCTATTTCACATATTTTCTTGTGAAGACTATGAGAGCTTTTTTAAGCAATGTGTATTTGAACACCCTCACCGCAATACCTCACAACACTGATCATATACAATTTTTAAGCTTGATGAGAAGGCCAAACATTCCCNTCTTCCAATGTCATTGATCATCTCACCACCCATTTATATCCTCTATATAATCCTCTCATTCTGTCCATCTCTATCTCTAATTTTGCATTAAAAGGGAGATTTTTTTTTTTGTGTTTAAATCTTGTTCAAAAGTTTGTCACCTCACCATCAACAAAGTTATCTCAGGAAATCAAGAATAGTAACAAAAACTTAAGCATTCGTGCAGGTTGTTCCAACACAAAAGAAAATTTTAAAACATACACATGCGCATTGTTTCAACATGGTAAGAAAATCCTATTTCACATATTTTCTTGTGCAGACTATGAGAGCTTTTTTGAGCAATGTGTATTTAAAGTCCCTCACCGCAATACCTCACAACACTGATCATATACAATTTTTAAGCTTGATGAGAAGGCCAAACATTCCCCATAAATACCCCGCGATGGAGAGACTCAAAGATGTAACCAAAATTTGGACTAATCGAACTGCAAAATCACATAATGCAGAGGATATGAACAAAAATACAATAAAATGGAGAATACAATGCAAATACATAAAACATACACTTAAAATGTCTAAAAAAAATTTAAAAAATAAAATTAAATGAATGATGGAACAGTAAAAACATGATAGCCAAATACACCAAAAACATGCAATTATATCATGAAAGTGTGCAAAGTTCATGCAAAGATATTAATCTTCTTATTATACTTTGTTTGAATTTTGTCTGAAGAGTGATGCCTAGACAAATATAAAATAAACTTAAAATAACTCACTCAAAAAATTGTGATATTATTTGCAAACTCTTTTTTTCAAGGTTAAACATTAGTAACCCAACTAACTATAGGGCAATAATTAATGTAAAGTACAACCCCAATCGTCTGGAAACAAACATGCAAAGTTGATAAGGTTCAAACGACAAAGTTCAATAACTTAAANGAAAAAATTGTGTTATTATTTGCAAACTCTTTTTTTCAAAGTTAAACATTAGTAACCCAACTAACTATAGGGCAATAATTAATATAAAATACAACCCCAATCGTCTGGAAACAAACATGCAAAGTTGATAAGGTTCAAACGACAAAGTTCAATAACTTAAATACCCTAATAATAGACACATTGATAACAAATTTCAACAGGTGGATATCATATCATCAAAATGCTCCCAAATCCTTTGCAAGTCACATTAGAACCTAAATTATATATATATATATATATCTGTGTGTGTGTGTGCGCCGCTGGCCGTGACTTGTTGGTAAAGCAATCTCTTTGAAGTTCGTAAGTCCAGTCTCTTTGAAGTTCATAAGTTCCCTCAGGTCACCCGTTCAAATCCCTCTCTGGCCAGTTTGTCGGTAGTGAGGGCGGTCCTCGAATAGTTAGGCACATGAGGGTGCCTAGGGGATCGTGTGTGTGTGTGTGAGCGTCACGTACCCCGGCCTGTTGGTTGGCATCCACGATATAAGACCCCTCAAGTCATAGTTAGCTTTAAGGAGGTGGTACTCGAATTGTTAGACACATTAGGGGTGGTTGGAGGCTCATATAACAACTTTTGATTCTTAATATGAGAGCGACCATCCACACATTATCCAAACCAAATTATAAAGTTGATAAAGTTAAAATTAATCTATGCTCACAAAAAAATGATGTATCAAAAACGTATATAATCATTCTCACACCAATAAAAAAATAATATATGTACTCTTACTGTATGATTTTGTTGTTAAATGATATCACAAAAAGAACGGTTACAACCATTGTCCTATGACATCTGGCTCACTACAAAAATAGCATACGTTAAATTACAATCATGGCCAAAGCCTATATGTTCCTTAAAGGCTTTATTCTCTTAAGTTATGAATCATGGGGTGCACTTGATAGAGCATGGATTTTTTTCTTAATAAAGATCGATTTAAAATTAATCTCTTGAACAAGCATTCAACCCATATCCGAGGTCCTCTTAGACAACATAGCGCATGACTGCTCACAAGAATCAACCAATAGTTTTAAATTGTTTACTTCCTCTAACTAAATAGATAGATCAAAATTCACGATAGCTTAAGACAAAACAATAGGATATCAACAGGATTTATTATCGTTCCCTCGATCATTTGCTCTAAGCTAATTGCAATTAATTTTTTTTAATTTAACATCAAAATTGGGTACTATTATATGTTTAATGCTTAGAGCTTAACTACTCCCTTTAATCAAAAGTTCTCTAACCACTGAGAGGGGTAATTAACCATAGAGGTTTATAGTTGTGAGAAGCATGAAAATGATGATGTTCTCATAAAAGGAGAGAAAATCTTTGAATAATGTCTTATCTAAAAAACTAATTTCCCTTCTTTGGAGAGTCAAACAAATTTTTGGAGCTCATGATTTTCAATAATAAAGTACCAACAAAAATTAAAAAGAGAAAGATCCATCCTGAATTTTAAAAATGATCCATTCTAATATTAGGTACAATCTATCTTGCTGCAATGGCAATGAATATAAACAAAAAAATTTAGCTGATGTTGTGACAAAATTAATTGTTATCACAAATTTTGTTTATTACAAAAAGTTTGAGAATAGATATTTATAAAATAGAAAATTATCAGAAAAAAATCATTTGATTGTTGATGATAAACATTGGAGGTTTAGGGAAGTCAATTAGTACAACAATGTTGTTCTAATTATTAGTGGGGAAACTAGGTGCTAGCAAAAAGTTGTGTCGAATATCGGTGGCAGGCAAAGATTTGATTTCACCCTTTTGTAAGCATTAGAAGACAGTTGTCATAGGTTGAGAGATAATTGTTAGACAATTTGGTTATCCATCTTACAGAAAGGGAAATCAACAAGTGAAGAAAATTCCCGACGTATGTCAGTAGCTAAAGGGCATTGCAAATAACTCTTTGCTATCCGTTGGCTGTTGGTTGAGGAGAAAAATCAAAGTCCATATGAATTTAGTGATTTGAATAGGTCATTCTCCTTACAAGAAATGAGATCGAGCTTAGATATTGATAGTTGACAAACATCAGATGTTGCTCTTTGGTAAATGTTAGGCAGTCTTTGATAAGGAACATTGGAAGTCAGGTGACACTCGACATAATAATTTGATTGTTCTCAAGTTAGAATGAGAGATCAGACAATCAAGAAGGCTTACATCATACATTAGTGGCTAACAAACATCAAACATCACTTTTTGTTGTGTGTCAAGTGTTCATCAAAAGGAAACATCAAATATCAAGCAACATTGGGTTGGCTAACTTAACCATTCACCTTTTAGGAGAAAAAATTAAATGATCAAGAAGTCTTTCATCAAACATAGGTAATTGAATATCACACTTAGGTATGTGTCACAGCGATGGTCGACTAGAAATGTCGCAGGCCAAGCGATCTGTACTTCAACTCGAATATTATTTTATAAAATGGGATAATGGATGAAAGGGAAGGCTTGCATCATATGTTTGTAGTTGGTCAATGTTAAGAAGTCAACACTAATCGACAAATCGTATGTGATAGTGGCAATGGGGGCTTTGCATAGGTTGATGACTAATATAGTGTTAGAAATAGTGAGATTTAGTGTTGGTCAATGGCTAGCATCTAACGGTGGTGACTGTGGGCATTAGTGTTGGTTGATTATTAACATTTGGCAATGTGATGACATGCATCAGTACTATGGCCATTAGAGTTGGTTGATTAGTAACATTTGGCAATGTGATGAAAGGCATCAATATTGGCCAATGACCACTATTATATTGCTATATGATAAGCACCATCATTGATGGATGGTTAACATTAGCAGTAGTGAAAATAAACATCATTGTTAGCAAGCAGTGATTTGAAATTCTCAAAGTACCCTAATTTCATGCCCCCAAAAGAGTTTTAATAAGAAAAAAAACACTAGCTATCTAGAAATTTCTGATGGATTATCTTGTAATTTCTATCGAGAACTAGGAAACTCATAGAACTGTCTAAATTGAGTCCCCTAGATTTTTATGGTTTTTAGATAGCTTATTGTCTTAATAAGCTCAAAATTGAACTATCTTGGGCTCATCAGATTCGTCTTTTCAAGAAGCTAATTTTATCCATAAATAATGAAATTCATAGGATAATTGCCCCACAAAATAGCCTTAAGATGTTTTCAATCTTGCATTCAAGTGCATAACTAAGTCCATCTGGACTTAGATAAAAATCTTTTTTGTGCCCTTGGGATAAAAATTCTTTTTTCTGTGCCCTTGGCTACGAGTCGCAAAGCATATTGTCTTTATAATAAACTTGCCGAAAAAGAACTTAAGACAATCTCCAAATCAATTGCTGAAGCTGGTCCAAATATTATGAAGTTCTTAAATATGNGAAGCTAATTTTATCTATAAATAATGAAATTCATAGGATAATTGCCCCTCAAAATAGCCTTAAGATGTTTTCAATCTTGCATTCAAGTGCCTAACTAAGTCCATCTGGACTTAGATAAAAATTTTTTTTGTGCCCTTGGGATAAAAATTCTTTTTTCTGTGCCCTTGGATACGAGTCGCAAAGCATATTGTCTTTATGATAAACTTGCTGAAAAAGAACTTAAGACAATCTCCAAATCAATTGCTGAAGCTGGTCCAAATATTATGAAGTTCTTAAATATGCAACTTGCATCAAAATCATCATTTGACCATATGAATTTTGTAGAGACATCAAAGTTCACTATAAAAACTGTTCTAAGTAAGTTTCACAAACTTGTACTATAATTTAATGTGATAATCAAGCTTGTAACCCCACTACCATCGGTTCTTCTAAATACCTTCATCGCTTAACATATAGATAACATCTCCAGTTAATCACCCAACCAATAAGGTTCAGAATTTCGCAATTCAGCCAAAAATAAGATTATCACTCAAAGCAAGAACAGTCAGCCTCCCTATACAGAAAAACCAACAATACTTCAGAAAGTTCAANAGAATTTCGCAATTCAGCCAAACATAAGATTATCACTCAAAGCAAAAAACAGTCAGCCTCCCTATACAGAAAAACCAACAATACTTCAGAAAGCTCAACAAAAGATCAAATCTCAATGCAGAAACCAGCATATATTTGAAAAGCTCAACATCCCTTCCATAACAACGAAAACAAAGTTCGATCAACCCACAAATCAATAAAATAAATATCGATCGCCAAAACCCTAAATCCAGTACCTGAGATTTCCATGCTGCCTCAGCGTCCTTCTTCTGGCGGGCCACCGTCGAATCATCCTGCAGAGGCAAAAAAATTCATAGATGCATCAAAAAAAAATTCGCCCAGATAGATAGATGAACAGATAGAGAGATCTTTGGAGATAGATGTACCACATCATGAAGCGATATGTTGTAACCGAGGGGATCTGGNTAACAACGACAACAAAGTTCGATCAACCCACAAATCAATAAAATAAATATCGATCGCCAAAACCCTAAATCCAGTACCTGAGATTTCCATGCTGCCTCAGCGTCCTTCTTCTGGCGAGCCACCGTCGAATCATCCTGCAGAGGCAAGAAAACTCGTAGATGCATCAAAAAAAAATTCGCCGAGATAGATAGATAAACAGATAGAGAGATCTTTGGAGATAGATGTACCACATCATGAAGCGATATGTTGTAACCGAGGGGATCTGGGATGCCAGAAGAAGAAGAGGAGGAGGAAGCTAACGCAGAGCTTTCGGCGAATTCCACCGCCCATCGCCGAGCTAAACCTTTGCCCTTCTCCATCCCGTCTCGCCGGCGCTCGGACCAGAACCAGAGGTACCCCCTCTCTCGCTAATTCGTGGTACTTTTTGGTGGCGGTATCGATTGGTTTGGTTGGGTTAATTATTTATTCGAAGATTTACAAATATATCACTCATTTTTTATATATTTACATATTTAACACCCTCAACTTCACTTCTGTCATACAAGTAGGGGTGTAAACGAACCGAACACGAACAAACAGAGCTTGTGTTCGTGTTCGGTTTGTTTGAAATTTAGTTTNCTAACACCCTCAACTTCACTTCTGCCATACAAGGCTGTAAATGTCAGCCATCATGGCCTTGAGCTTAAGCTTGAGCTTGAACTTGACTAATTTTATCGAGTTTGAGCCGACTTATTTATTACGAAAGATAAAAATTAATATTAATTTAAAATAATGCTATCATAAAATGACAAATAATTAATAATTGAAAGAGAAATAATAACAAATAATGTAATATAAAATATAAAATATTATTTTTAAAGTATTTTTAATGCTTTATGGATAAAATTTTTAAATTAAATATTTTATGAGTATATTTTATATTAATATTTTTTAAAATGAGCTGAGCTCAAGAGTTGAGTCAGAGCTAGCTTGAGCTTGACTTGTTAACTCATCGAAGTGAACTAGCATTTATCGAGGCGAGCTCAAGTGGGCTCACGAGTCGGCTTGACTTACTTACACCCCTACATGTATGAAAAGATTTATTTCACCTAAAAAAAAAGCTAAAATAGTGATATTTTTAGGGGTCTTTGGTTTTATCTAAACTAAGTGGCATAAATGTAAATGCTATATATAT
>JXCR01125228.1:30112-44296 GCA_002079205.1 Phalaenopsis hybrid cultivar
CATACCACTCAGATCTTATTTATCTACATATCTTACACCTAAACTTATGTTTTTTTTTATAAATATATAGTTCAAATAATTTTTTAAAATGAAAATTAACATTTGTTTAATACGTATAAAAAATTAATTTAAAATAATAAATAAATATTATTATTTAATTATTTAATACATGATATATTATTACATTATATGCACTAGAATAAATTATAATGATGTATCTGTAAAAAATTTCTCTTTCCAAATGGGGAAGAATCTATAATATTCATATAATATAATATATATATATATATTATTTTTATCACAATAATTCTTAAGTTAATTATGTAAATAGTGGCCATTTTTGCCCTAAAAATAGACTTAGGGGCTGTCGAAGATAACTATTAATTTATTTATTTTATTTTTTTTTTTTCGTTTTATTTTATTAATATTTTTTTATTTATAATGAAATATGTTCGATGTGTTATTTTATAGTAATCCTCCTTCTGTTCGAACACAAGTAACAATTCTACTATACATATCTTTAATAGCTTAAATACAAGTCATATCAACAAATCTCTTCTCTAAAACTCTCAAAAAGTCTTCCCTTGGAACATTCCCGCGAGTTTTTTTTCTAAATTAATAAAAGTCATATGTAGATCATTTTTATCATCTCTGTACTTCTCCATCAAACCTCTCAATAAATGCATAGTTTCCATAATGACATGGTATGACACGTTCCTATATTTTAAAGTATGACACATCAACTTTACTTTTTCTAGAATTTGCACACTCAAGTGCATCTCCTTTATTCTTAAAAATAGAGACCAAAATACTCTTCCTCTACTTGTCATACATCTTTTTAGTTTTAAAAAATAATATTAAAGAGCTTAATAAGCCAAGAAACTCCTAAATCCTCTAAATATTTTCACATTTCAATTGGAATATCTTCAGGATCTACCGTTTTTGCACGTTTGGTTTTCTTTAAATCCTCTTCAACTTCATTTTTACTAATGCGACGGTAAAAATAATATGTATTATTATTTTTATCAAAATAACTCACTCACTCATGTTGAATATATTTCTCTAAGAAAATTACTTTTAGATTTTCATCTTTAATACATCTTAAATTTAAATTTTTTTCTCTTTGTTTGGCTAATTTATACTTATATTTTTCACATTCTTTAGTATATAATTTATTATAAAGATCACTAAAACAAATTTTTTAGCATTAGAATATGTTCTATTAGATTCCTTACAGGTGGGTTATCTTAATTATATTTGTTCGCAATTCTCTAAACTTTTGCATTTAAATCAATTTGTATAACACATTTTTTTAAATTTAATTTTTTTCTTGCACATTATTATTCCACCACAAACTATTTTTATTTATAAACGTTTTTTCTTTTGATTCTCCAAATACATCTTTTTGTCTTGTTTAATAGTATCTATTATTCTATTTGACATAGAATTCCCTTCTTCATGAATGTCTCAAATCTTTAAATCATGAAGTTCACTCATAACAGTAATTTTATTTGTGTTTTTCAAGTGCCCCCATTTAATTATATAATAATGTTTCTTTGCATTATTTATCTTACAACTCTTCATCTTAACATCCNCTGATTCTTTCCCTAATGTGAAGAGGCTGATGGTTGAAGGATCATCCAAGTTTTAAGTGAGAAGAAAAGAGAGAAAAAGAAGAAGGCTGGAAGAAATTTAAAGGGGCATTTACATACATAGCACTCAATTCCTATGTATTTAGATCTCGCACCTAAACTTTCATATTTACATGCAGCACTCAAATGTTTAATATCACATCAAAAATAGCACTATTATCACTTTTTAATAGTGAATTACACTTTCTCATGCATGGGCTTAAAGCATCAAAGTGCTATGTATGTGCTGCTTATGTAATTTCCCAAATTTAAATATGTTAACATTTTTATGCATAGATAACGTGTCATATATGTGGAAATTGAACTTTAGGTGCTAGATATGTAAATACTTGGAAATTGAGTGGTATGTATGTATCAATAGCAGAATGTTTGTTTTTGTTTCTCCTCTTAGCAAGGAAAGAAATACAGGAGGCTGAAGTTGTTGTCTATTGAAAATTAAATTATGTGAGCAGTCCATACTAGAATAGCATAAGAAGTTGATAAGTAAATATTCTAAAGCAATTTCTCAACTTCCTTTTGCATAATCTGCACTATCAGATTAATTTGACATTATTTTAGTTGATGGTGCACCCTAATCTTTGAATTTCAATATCATCTATATTGATCCTAAGAGAACACCAGCATATGTCTGACTAAGGGGGTGTTTAGTAGTGGCTATTAACAGGATTTATCGCCGGATTTACGAAATCTAGCCAAACATAAGATAAAATATTTGGATTTAAGGTCCAAATATCTTAAACCCAGATTTAATAAATCCAATGAGGGGATGGATTTAATAAATCTGGGTTTACTAAATCCTACTAACACTAAATATTGCCTGCAGCCAAACATCACTTGAGAAAAATNTTTCAGATTTAAGATCCAAATATCTTAAACCCGGATTTATTTTAATAAATCCAATGAGGGGATGGATTTAATAAATCCGGGTTTACTAAATCCTACTAACACTAAATATTGCCTGCAGCCAAACATCACTTGAGAAAAATTCTGAGATTTTTATAAACTTGCCCTGCAGACATTATCAGTTTGTTGATTAGGAATCTATAACGTCTTATACCTCACAAGAATTACTACAAGTTTTCTGCTTGATATTCATGCGCATGAAACAAACTGCCTCTGTTGCAGCTGGTGGAAGAATTCATCTAATCTCTCTGGTTATGAGCAGCAGGATGCCCATGAGTTCTTCATCTCCATACTAGACAAGATACATGACAAGGAGCTATCTGGCCTCAACAGTAAAGGTAATTGGCACTCTCAATCTTCTTCTTCTTCTTAATTACATGGTTTATTACTCCATTTTTGCTTCCACAGGCGCTGTTGATTGCCACTGCATTGCCCACAGTGTATTTTCTGGAATCCTGAGATCTGATATCACCTGCACTGTGTGTGGCTTTATATCCACCACCTACGATCCCTGCGTCGACATTTCCGTCGACCTGGAGGCCGATTATAACACGGATAAATCTGCAGGCCCGACCGATAGAACTGATAGAATATCGACTCTCACGGGGAGTCTCGACCTCTTCACAAGGCCTGAGAAGCTTGGCTCTGATCAGAAACTATACTGTCAGAACTGCCGAGTGAAGCAAGACTCGGTGAAGCAAATGTCGGTCCGAAGGCTGCCACTGGTTCTATGCTTCCATGTCAAGCGATTTGCGCACTCGGCGATCCGGAGGACGTCGAAGAAGCTGGATCAGTACATGCAATTCCCGTTCTCTCTCGACATGACGCCATACCTGTCATCATCGATCATAAGGAATAGGTTTGGGAACAGGATCTTTGCGTTGGAGGGAGATGAATCGGATTTGCCGGGGGAGATATCGTCTGAGTTTGAGGTTTTTGCTGTGGTTACTCATAGTGGGGGGTTAGATTCAGGGCATTATGTGACTTATCTGAGGTTAAGGAACCAGTGGTACAAGTGTGATGATGCTTGGATCACAGAGGTGAGGGAGGAGGTGGTGAGGGCTTTGCAGTGTTATATGATATATTATGTGCAGAAGGTCTTGTATCATAGGAATGGAGAAGAGAGGGTTATTCCTAGCACAGGATGCTTTTGAAAGGTTGACAAAGTTCTCATATGCAACTTATTGTAGCATTTTTTTTGGTGGGGAATATGTTAGTGTCAAATAATTGTGTTGAAGATGAAGATTTAGGGTTTGTTTGAGGAGAAAATATGTCTGGACCTGCGGACAATAGCGTGAACCGAATCACGTTGTGCGTCTGGCGGCACGCCTAATTTCCTGCAATGTTTTCTCCACATATGTTTCTTGTTACTTTTCAAAAGTTTTTGTGGTGAGAAGTAACTTTTAATTTTTTTTTGGTAATGAGGGTTTATTTGCTGCAATTTTCTCATTATTTTGCTTAGTTGATCGCTATTACACCCACGATTTAAAAAGCCGGATCAAAACGGTTGTTTCAACTGGTTTGACCTTGCACCTTTCGGTGATCCAGTCTTTGGCGGGCTAAAAGTCGCCCCTGCATTGGACCAGTTGGAGCTGGCCGAAACCGGCAGTCTAACTTTAAAGCTGGTGAACCGGTCACGGTTCGAATGGACTGCTTATATATATATATATATATCCATGAATATTTATATTACAAAATTCTAATTACCAAAGATTTAAAATTTCATGGCTACAAAGCCTAACAGCCAAGTCTTTATTTTATAGAGATATACATAATTTTTAAAGGCAAAAATACGGATGTGGGATTAAGAGTTGTTAGCCATAACATACTATTACATTATATACACTAGAATAAATTATATGGATCGGATTCTATGCACGGGTAAGTTGGATTTTTAGGAATATTTACATGCATGCCACTCAGATCTTATTTATCTACATATCTTACACCTAAACTTATGTTTTTTTATAAATATATAGTTCAAATAATTTTTAAAAATGAAAATTAACATTTGTTTAATACATATAAAAAATTAATTAAAAAAAATAAATAAATATTATTATTTAATTATTTAATTATTTTGAGTCAAACAAGCCAAACACAAATGAAACACATTTATAAATGGAGCTAAAAAATATTTCTATTATTAATTTATTATATTTTTATTATATTATTTAGGTCATATTTAATTAATTTTATATTTATTATGTCATATATATATATATATATTATTTTTATCATAATAATTCTTAAGTTAATTATGTAAATAGTTGCCATTGTCCTAAAAATAGACTTAGGGGCTGTCGAAGATGACTATTAATTTAATTTTTTTTATTTTATTTTTTATTTTCGTTTTATTTTATTAATATTTTTATTTATAATGAAATATGTTTGATGCGTTATTTTAGAGTAATTTATTCTTAAAAATATTCAAAAAGAATTTCTTAGACATTTGAGTAATTTTTAAAAATTATTTTCTTAAAATAAAATACATTAAATAAATAAGTTATGAAAATAAAAGCAAAAACTGGCAGAAAATAAATAATAAAGTGTTTCCAAATAGGTCCTTAATTTACATACATGCCACCCAATTTATATTTATTTGCATTATAGTTCAAAAAGTTAAAAATGCAATTAAAAGCTTCAATAAAAATTTTAATGCCCAATTTTATTTTATTTTTGTTTTTTTTTAGGTTTTTATAAAATTAAAATCTTACCTAAATTTGCTAAATTTTCATCCAAATAGTGAAATTCACTTTAATTTCATTTCGGCCAAAGATGTTATATCATTTCGAATTTTTATTTAATTTAAAAAAAATAAGAAAATTGCATTTAAAAAATGCAATAACGAAAAGGAAGATTTATATACATGCCACTTATTTTCAATGTATTTACATTTCCAACCTCTAAACTTTAATTTTTACATATATGTCGCTTTACATATGCATAAAAATGTGTATTTCATTCCTTAAAAGTTCAAAATACTAATAATTTTATGTGATATGTAGAATTTGGGTGTATCAATGTAAGAAATAAAATTTCCCGATATGTGGGGTCCATGAATCCTTTTTCTCCATTATGTCCTAATAAGTGTCATATTTTCATTTAATTCTAATAGATTAAGATCATTTTTTATGCCCATGTCAATTCAGTCTACCTCTATCTTACTTAACATAAGTAGAATATAAAACATTTATTCTCCTAACAAGACCATCAGATGGTCGACGTTTAATGTGATCAAGCTATCTGGGACGACACTCTGTAATCTTGTCTGCTACTGGAGCTATGACAACCCTATCACGGATATATTTATTTCTCATTTTGTCTCTTAGTGTCAAGTCATTTGTCCACCTAAGCATTCTCGTCTCAACAACACTCAAGTTTGTTTTATTCTTATTTTTTAAAGGCCAACATTCTACTTCATAGAGCATTACAGGTTTCACCACCTTCTTATAAAATTTTCCTTCAGTCAAAATGGTGCTTTTCCATCACATAATAGGCTCAATGCATTCCTTCACTTCAACTAACCAAATTGAATTCTACTAATAACATTCCCATCTATATCACTGCCACTTCGAACAGTAGACCCAAGATATCTTAAACGTTCACACATTTTAATGATATGATCATCATAAATTACAACTCTGTCACAAGAACTACTACTACTAAAATTATATTTCATGTATTCAGTTTTAGATCTACTCAAACGAAGGCCTTTAGACTTCAATGTAAACCTCCATAATTCAAATTTTTCCTGAATTGTTTCTTTAGACTTGTCCACAAGAAGGATATCATCATGGAAAAGCATACATCGAGGTGCATCATCATGTAAATGTCCAGTAAACATCCATAACTATAACAAAAAGATATGGGCTTAAAGTCGATCCCTAATGTAATCCAATTGAAATAAGAAATACTTGCTCAATCCTCCTTCTGTTCGAACACAAGTAACAATTCTAGTATACATATCTTTAATAGCTTAAATATAACTCATATCAACAAATCTCTTCTCTAAAACTCTCAAAAAGTCTTCTCTTGGAACCTTCTCGTAAGCTTTTTCTAAATCAATAAAAATCGTTAGTAAATCATTCTTATTATGTCTGTACTTCTCCATCAAACCTCTTAATAAATGCATAGTTTCCATAGTAGGCATGTCTAACATAAATCTAAACTGATCATGAGAAATATTTTTATCATCTTTTAACCTATGTTCAATTACCCTTTCCAATATTTTAAAGTATCACACATCCACTTTATTCTTCTAGAAATTGTACACTCTTGTGCATCCCCGTTATTCTTAAAATAGAAGCCAAAATACTCTTCCTCTACTTGTCATACATCTTTTTAGTTTTAAAAATAATATTAAAGAGTTTTTTCACTTCAATTGGAATATCTTCAGGATCTATCGTTTTTGCACCTTTGGTTTTCTTTAAATCATCTTCAACTTCATTTTTACTAATGCGATGGTAAAAATAATATGTATTATTATTATTAATGATGATAGGATCACTAAGGTCGATCGTATTTTCTAAAACTATATTGAAAAGTTTATCAAAATAACTCACTCACTCATGTTGAATATATTTCTCTAAGAAAATTATTTTTAGATTTTCATCTTTAATACATCTTAAATTTAATTTTTAATTTTTTTCTCTTTATTTGGCTAATTTATATTTATATTTTTCACATTCTTTAGTATATATTTTATTATAAAGATCACTAAAACAATTTTGTTAGCATTAGAATATGTTCTATTAGATTCCTTACAGGTGGATTATCTTAATTATATTTGTTCGTAGTTATCTAAACTTTTACTTTTAAACCAATTTGTATAACACATTTTTTTAAATTTAATTTTTTTCTTGCACATTATTATTCCATCACCAACTATTTTTATTTATACATGTATTTTCTTTTGATTATCCAAACACATCTTTTGTCACTTGTTTAATAGTATTCATTATTCTATTTGATATAGAATTCTCTTCTTCATGAATGTCTCAAATCTTTAAATCTTGAAGTTCACTCATAACAATAATTTTATTTGTGTTTTTCAAGTGCCCCCATTTAATTATATAATAATGTTTCTTTGTTTTATTCATCTTACAACTCTTCATCTTAAAATCCAGAATTAATAATTGATGTTCAATACTAAAATTTTTACTGGAAATGAACTTACAATCTTTACACTCTCAAATATCTCTTTTCTTATAAGTAAATAATTAATTTATATTTTATTAGATCTATTCTTATGAATAAAAATATGTTCATTTTTTTTCTTAAAAAAGTATTAGCAATAACAAAAAATGAACACTAATGCAAAATATAGTTCTACCTTCCTCATTAATCACTCAAAAACCGTAGCCCCATAAATTTTCCTAAAATCTATCACAACACCAATATGTCCATTTAAATCTCCTCCAATAAAAATTGTTTCTTCAAAAGATATCATTTGTAATAATTCTTCCAAATATTCTAAAATTTTTCTTTTAAACCTACTTAAGAATCATAAGCACTCATTACATTCAAAATCTTAGTTAGTATCAACAGCAATCTTTAGGGTTGTAATTCTATCTCAAATTCTTATTATTTTTTTTTTAAAAAATTGTCTTTCAAACTCATATCTATAATTTCTCCTGCACCATTTCCAGTGTGACTCATACCTGAATACTTGAACTTTAAAACATAAACTATCAATCCCCTTAGCCTTATCTCAAACCAATTTAGTTTCTTAAATACATAATATATCCATCTTCAAATGAATCATAATGTTAACTAATTTTATTAAGTTACCAGTACGATTATGTAAATGCTCTAAATAAAAAATTCCAACAACATCAAATGCATAGATAAAATGCCATACATGAAAAATTTAAACTATATAGATAATGTATGTAAATACATAGTAATTGAGTGTTATTGATTTATATGTAAAACTNCTTCCTCATTAATCACTCAGAAACCGTAGCCCCCAAAAATTTTCCTAAAATCTATCACAACTCCACCAATATCTCAATTTAAATCTCCTCCAATAAAATTTGTTTCTTCAAAAGATATCATTTGTAAAAATTCTTCTAAGTATTCTAAAATTTTTCTTTTGAACCTACATCTAAACCTACTTGAGAATCATAAGCACTCATAACATTAAAAATCTTAGTTAGTATCAAGAACAATCTTTATGGCTATAATTCTATCTCAAATTCTTATTAATTTTTTAAAAAATTGTCTTTCAAACACATATCTGTAATTTCACCTGCACTATTTCCAGTGTGACTAATACCTGAATGCTTGAACTTTAAAACATAAAGTATCAATCTCTTTAGCCATATCTCAAACCAATTTAGTTTCTTAAAAACATAATATATTCATCTTGGAATGAATCATAATATTACCTAATTTTATTAAGTTACCAGTAAGATTATGTAAATGCTCTAATAAAAAATGTCAACAACTTCAAATGCATAGATAAAATGTCATATATGATAACTATAAACTATAAAGATAATGTATGTAAATACATAGTAATTGAGTGTTATTGATTTATATGTAAAACTTCCTTATTTTTTAACACAAAACTTGGCTAATCATACAAGAGGTGTAAAGTGGAGTTGATGATATCATAAATAAATTGAAGGTAATTATTCACACTGCCTTGAAAGAAACAAAATGTAAAGCTAACGGCATATGTGGTACCATTTTTGTTTTTCTAATAATTTACATTCACGTCACGCAATTTTTGTATTTAACAAATAATATATATATATATATATATATATATGTNAATGGCTACAAAGCCTAACAGCTAAATCTTTATTTTATAGAGATATACATAATTTTTAAAGACAAAAATACGGATGTGGGATTAAGAGTAGTTAGGCATAGTATATTATTACATTATATGCACTAGAATAAATTATATGTATCGGATTCTATGCACGGGTAAGTTGGATTTTTAGGAATATTTACATGCATACCACTCAGATCTTATTTATCTACATATCTTACACCTAAACTTATGTTTTTTTTTATAAATATATAGTTCAAATAATTTTTTAAAATGAAAATTAACATTTGTTTAATACGTATAAAAAATTAATTTAAAATAATAAATAAATATTATTATTTAATTATTTAATACATGATATATTATTACATTATATGCACTAGAATAAATTATAATGATGTATCTGTAAAAAATTTCTCTTTCCAAATGGGGAAGAATCTATAATATTCATATAATATAATATATATATATATATTATTTTTATCACAATAATTCTTAAGTTAATTATGTAAATAGTGGCCATTTTTGCCCTAAAAATAGACTTAGGGGCTGTCGAAGATAACTATTAATTTATTTATTTTATTTTTTTTTTTTCGTTTTATTTTATTAATATTTTTTTATTTATAATGAAATATGTTCGATGTGTTATTTTATAGTAATCCTCCTTCTGTTCGAACACAAGTAACAATTCTACTATACATATCTTTAATAGCTTAAATATAAGTCATATCAACAAATCTCTTCTCTAAAACTCTCAAAAAGTCTTTCCTTGGAACATTCTCATAAGCTTTTTCTAAGTTAATAAAAGTCATATGTAGATCATTCTTATCATCTCTGTACTTCTCCATCAACCTCTCACTAAATGCATAGTTTCCATGGTGACAATGCATAGTTTCCATGGTGACATGATATGACACATTCCTATATTTTAAAGTATGACACATCAACTTTGCTTTTTCTAGAATTTGCACACTGAAGTGCATCCCCTTTATAATTAAAAATAGATACCAAAATACTCTTCCTCTACTTGTCATACATCTTTTTAGTTTTAGAAATAATATTAAAGAGTTTAATAAGCCAAGAAACTCATAAATCCCCTAAATATTTTCACATTTCAATTGGAATATCTTCAGTATCTACCGTTTTTACACATTTGGTTTTCATTAAATCTTCTTCAACTTCATTTTTACTAATGCGATGGTAAAAATAATATGTATTGTTATTATTATTAATGATATTAAGATCACTAAGATCGATCGTATTTTCTAAAACTATATTGAAAATTTTATCAAAATAACTCACTCACTCATGTTGAATATATTTCTCTAAGAAAATTACTTTTAGATTTTCATCTTTAATACATCTTAAATTTAAATTTAAATTTTTTTCTCTTTGTTTGGCTAATTTAAACTTATATTTTTCACATTCTTTAGTATATAATTTATTATAAAGATCACTAAAACAATTTTTTTAGCATTATAATATGTTCTATTAGATTCCTTACAGGTGGGTTATCTTAATTATATTTGTTCGCAATTCTCTAAACTTTTACATTTAAACCAATTTGTATAACACATTTTTTTAAATTTAATTTTTTTCTTGCACATTATTATTCCACCACCAACTATTTTTATTTATAAACGTTTTTTCTTTTGATTCTCCAAATACATTTTTTGTCACTTGTTTAATAGTATCTGTTATTCTATTTGACATAGAATTCTCTTCTTCATGAATGTCTCAAATCTTTAAATCATGAAGTTCACTCATAACAATAATTTTATTTGTGTTTTTAAAGTGCCCCCATTTAATTATATAATAATGTTTCTTTGCATTATTTATCTTACAACTCTTCATCTTAACATCCATAATTAATAATTGATGTTCAACACTAAAATTTTTACTTGAAATGAACTTACAATCTTTACACTCTCAAATATCTCTTTTTCTTATAAGAAAATAATTAGTTTATGTTTTATTAGATCCATTCTTACAAATAATAATATGTTCATCTTTTTTCTTAAAAAAAGTATTAGCAAAAACAAAAAAATATAAACTAATGCAAAATATAGTTCTACTTTCTTCATTAATCACCCAAAAACCGTACCCCCATAAATTTTCCTAAAATCTATCACAACTCCAATATGTCAATTTAAATCTCCTCCAATAAAATTTGTTTCTTCAAAAGATATCATTTGTAAAAATTCTTCTAAGTATTCT
Organism: Phalaenopsis hybrid cultivar; assembly: GCA_002079205.1. Classification (NCBI taxonomy): domain Eukaryota; kingdom Viridiplantae; phylum Streptophyta; class Magnoliopsida; order Asparagales; family Orchidaceae; genus Phalaenopsis; species Phalaenopsis hybrid cultivar. The sequence goes on from JXCR01125228.1 coordinate 41,669, forward strand.
AAAATTTTTCTTTTGAACCTACATCTAAACCTACTTGAGAATCATAAGCACTCATAACATTAAAAATCATAGTTAGTATCAAGAACAATCTTTATGGCTATAATTCTATCTCAAATTCTTATTAATTTTTTTTAAAAAAATTGTCTTTCAAACTCATATCTGTAATTTCACCTGCACCATTTCCAGTATGACTCATACCTGAATACTTGAACTTTAAAGCATAAACTATCAATCCCATTAGCCTTATCTCAAACCAATCTAGTTTCTTAAATACATAACAAATCTATCTTCAAATGAATCATAAAATTAACTAATTCCATTAAGTTACCTGATAGATTATGTAAATGCTCTAAATAAAAAATTCCAGCAACTTCAAATGCATGGATAAAATGTCTTATATAAAAAATTTAAACTATATAGATAATGTATGTAAATACATAGTAATTGAGTGTTATTGATTTATATGTAAAACTTCCATATTTTTTAACACAACTTGGCTAATCATACAAGAAGTGTAAAGTGGAGTTGATAATATCATAAATAAATTCATTGTAATTATTCACAATTTTTGTTTTTTCAATAATTTGCATTCACGTCAGGCAATTTTTATGTATTTAACAAATAAAATTATATATATATATATATATATATATATATATGAATTATATTTATAATCAACTTATCCATGAACTCCCAACAATGACAGTGCTCTACATACATACATAGATATATATATTAAATAAAAATAAAAATAAAAAGTAATCTCAAATGACCTAAGCTTTAAAAAGCTGGTTGGAAAGCTACAGCACAGCAAATATTCACAAGGCTTATATATATTGCATCAGATCAGAAGGTTGGAATTATTTANTCAACAATGACAGTGCTCTACATACATACATAGATATATATATTAAATTAAAATAAAAAGTAATCTCAAATGACCTAAGCTTTAAAAAGCTGGTTAGAAAGCTACAGCACAGCAAATATTCACAAGGCTTATATATATTGCATCAGATCAGAAGGTTGGAATTATTTACATAAAAGGCTTAATATTTACAGAAAAGCCTAACCCAAAAAGTCTATTTATATATTTACAGTTATTTTCTCTTCCCTCATTTCAGGCGCAGGCAGGATCAGGAAGTAGCAGCCGTAGTAGTTATAGTAGTAGAATGAATGGTATCAGGTAGCATAGCCACTGTTACTATAAAATATTCAGACCCAACAGCAAGTCCATAAGGGTTAGAAGTATTTTTGCCAGACTTTGACGAAAAGACGGTCTCCCCTTCCTCATCTTGGTTGGCTTGAGATGAAGATGGCGGCGGCGGCGGCGGCCTCACGATCTGCTTCTCGACGTGGACGATTTGGCCGATTATGTACGCCGGTTGGCTCGAATGTTCGGTAAAGAGGGCAACAGACTCGGACGAGAGGAAATAGTTCGGGCAGTTTCGATTCATTGCTTCATAATTTCCGGCGGGGTTTAGAACGAAAGCGGCGAGCTCGTGAACCTCCATGCGGAGAAAAGATATCTTCTCCTTGCTTGCCTTTCGAGAAAAAGGATATTGAAAAAATAATTAAAATTTGTATATAGGGAATTTACATAGCACACAATCCTTATGTATTTAGTATTTACATACCTCACAAGTAGTAAATTTTCATATTAACACATACAATATTCAAATCTTTAATATTACCTAAGATGTAAATACTAAAAAGAGAGTTAAAGATATCCCAAAAGAGTGTAAAAATAAAAAATGTGAAGGGCATAAGAAGAANCAATTTTCATATTAACACATACAATATTCAAATCTTTAATATTACCTAAGATGCAAATACTAAAAAGAGAGTTAAAGATATCCCAAAAGAGTGTAAAAATAAAAAATGTGAAGGGCATAAGAAGAAAAATAAAAGGTTCAATAGCAAGCATATCACTCAAAATATTGTTATTTACAAATCAAACCCCTCTTTCATTCATTTTTCAAATTCTCCCTCAAATATCAACATTCATGATAAAACCCCAACCTATAATTTTCATTTTTTTCAAAATCTCATTTGGTTTGATCTCCGCACACATAAATGTATCATTTCAGATAAGAAAAAAATAAAAAAAAATGAAGACCAAAAGTTTACTTTAGAATTAACAACAGAAAATGTAAATACCTGTTTTTCAAGCTGATGTTTTCTGTACAAGGTTTTANGTCAAAATCTCACTTGGTTTGACCGCCGCACACATAAATGTATCAATTCAAATAAGAAAAATATAAAAAAAATGAAGACCAAAAATTTACTTTAGAATTAACAACAGAAAATGTAAATACCTGTTTTTCAAGCTGATGTTTTCTGTACAAGGTTTTAATCAATTCTCTTTGATCCTCCATTTGCTTACTGAGTTGCTCGATTCGTCGGTTAAGAACGCTCAATTTATCTGCAATGACGATGATGCATGCTCGAAAGTTGGCAGAAACATCATCTTCATCATCAGCAGACCCGCTACATGCAATGAAAAACACGAAAATTTCAGATAAATGGCAACACAAAATTTACAATTTAAAACTAAAATTTAGCAGGAAAGACTCCGGGTCGTCATACACCGACTAAATCTTCACCCAAAGATGATATTTTGAGAAGAGG
>JXCR01125228.1:44618-77040 GCA_002079205.1 Phalaenopsis hybrid cultivar
GAGCAAGAATCAAGAGCAGAAAATGCTGAAAGGTATTATTTATTCTCTCTCATGTTCTTCAATTGGTGCAAGAGCTCATGCATTGGCATATTCACACCATTGGCAAGATTTGAGATGGACAATTTTACAGGTTAAAATGACTTCAGTATTTGGATAGTAGAGAAAAAGGAAGTTGTTTTCATGGGATGAAGCAGAACTTCGAGGAGATCTTTCCAATAAAGCCGACAATGTTGTTCTAATCGGTCTGGGAGAACTATCGGCCATGAGAGTTTGGGAGAAACTTAAATCTCTATAATTGAAGAGATCCCTTGCCAAACGGTTNGCCAATAAAGCCGACAATGTTGTTCTAATCGGTCTGGGAGAAGAAGTTCCGTAAAAGATTTTAGAAGAACTATCGGCCATGAGAGTTTGGGAGAAACTTAAATCTCTATAATTGAAGAGATCCCTTGCCAAACGGTTTTATCTAAAGAAGTTGTAAGCTTTTGCAATAGATGATTCTAAATTGATTAAAAAGCATTTAGCCTGCGCTCTAATAAGAAGCACTTGACAAAACTACATAGAACAGAGGGCCATTTGGTTTGCTGAAAAAGAAATGCAGAATGAAAAGAAATACAATATAAAATAAATGTAGTGTATTTGAGATGCGAGTCTTTTGGCTGAATGAAAACCAAAGCCGGAGATTTTCTTTTATTATTTTTTTGGATGTTTATTGTGAAATAAAATGAATTCAAAGTAAACCCTAGCGTGGTAGTCATTGAAGTCGGAGGCAGCATGCGGCGGCAGAGTGGAGGACGATGGTAGCATCAGCCAATTGTGGCAAACAACAATGACTATGATGGCAGTGCAGGTGAAGGAGGGCATCAATGGTGGCTGTGGCAGGCNGGGTAGTCATTGAAGTCGGAGGCAGCATGCGGCGGCAGAGTGGAGGACGATGGTAGCATCAGCAAATTGTGGCAAACAACAATGACTATGATGGCAGTGCAGGTGAAGGAGGGCATCAATGGTGGCTGTGGCAGGCAACCGGTACCATGCAACCAATAATTAAGATGACAAATGTGGCAACGACAGCGATAGGCTGCACAATGTATTAAAAAATTGGCCAATTTTTAGTCCAACAAAAATGAACTAGCGAGTTTTAAATTCCTCAAAACTTTACTATGTATTTCTACTTCATCAAAACCAAATGCCAAAACCTTCATTTACAATACTTTAAACCCGAAATATAGCAAACCAAACGGCCTCTAGGTGGCTTGAAAATGAAAGAAATCAATAAAAAATAAAACTTCCAACAAGAAATAAAAAAATTATGAAAAATATATAAATGATAACTGCTTACTGCCACTAACTTTCAAAATATAAAAATTGGTGAAAACCATTATAAAAATACTCTCCTAAAATTAGCCCAGATCAAAATAGCTTAAATTTTGATCTAAGTTAACAAAATTGAGTTAAAGTATTAATGATATAGTGTGCGAGAAAACTAATGTTATAACAGACCGTCGTGCCAATTAGACAAAATTAATCAATAACTTCATGATAAAAATCAATAATTTAGAGAAAAATCTGAATGCACATACAATTTAAATCATGAAATATGAAAGAAGTTCAAACTAGTCACTGGACTGTTCATTTGTGATCATTTTAGTCGCATAATATCATTTGTNATATGAAAGAAGTTCAAACTAGTCACTGGACTGTTCATTTGTGATCATTTTAGTCGCATAATATCATTTGTTGATTTAATGTAATTATTTTTCAGCATACCAAATTATGTAATTAAAGAAATGAGTAATTAATCTTCTATTTAATTTTAGTCTGGCAAGAAAACCTCTGAAATGTTTAGGCCGAGAATTTGTTTGACAGTCTGCCTTTAAAGTTTCAAAGACTTTGAGAACTTAAACATGCATATCTAACACCTAAACATTCAAATTTACATGCATACCACTCAAATGTTTAACATCACATCAAAAATACTGCTAACATTATCTTTCTAAGAGTGAATTGCACCTTTTTCATGCATAAGTATACGACAACAAGGTGTTTATAAGTATAAATATCAAACTTTGGGTGTTAGATATACATTTTTTTTATTTCAAAATATTGATGAATTTGTTGATTTGATGTATATTTTTATTGATTTTATTAAATTTGTTTTTCGGCATACCAAATTCTGTAATAAAGGAAATGGGAAACTATTCTTCGATTGTATTTTAGGCTAGCAAGGAAACCTCTGAAATGTTTAGGTAGAAAGTTGTTAGTTTGTGTTACGTTGGTGCCTGACCTAAGGGTAATTTTATCTTTTGTATGTTTAAAGACAATTTAGTCTTTTATTATTATTATTATTGGTTATCAATAGGTTTCTTATGTCTAGGGCTAGTTTTATGCAAGAGATTGAGTTGTGAGTATTATGCCTAGAGTTTGCGAGAAATCGCCTACCTCTCGAATTGTAGGCGTTTATCTTTTTATTCTAGTTGAGTTCTTTGATTTATTGAGGAAAATTTGTGCTTACCCTAAATTCTGTGGAAAAGTGCGTCGATTTCAGATCATATCATATCAAACTAATATCAGAGCATCGATCTAGAAAATCAGAAAGAAAAAATAGGTTACCTGCTCAGATTATGGCTCTTAGAGGAAGGATGCTCACGCAGAAAGTTCAGATACGCGTGCAATTGGGCTACTGCAAAGATGCAAGTACAGGATCACGGAGAAAGCAAACGACAAGACCCCAGCTTATAGGGGCCCGCAGTTTCGATCGTTCTCCTCCCACATCGTCCTCGCCTCGGAAATGCAATCACTACTGGATTGTGTCTCCTTTGTAACCAAACCTTGCAATATAGTCACNTGACCCCAGCTTATAGGGGCCCGCAGTTTCGATCGTTCTCCTCCCACACCGTCCTCGCCTCGGAAATGCAATCACTACTGGATTGTGTCTCCTTTGTAACCAAACCTTGCAATATAGTCACGGAAGTAGCTGGGAAGCGGTATACAGAGACTGAAACTCCCATTCTTCTCTTCCTCTAGAATCGTCTAGGAAGGCAGCGGCGAGCGAGGAAGCGACGTACAGAGAACTGAAACTTTGGTTTTCTCCAATTTTGGCGGCATCCAAGCCTTATGATGGATCTCGGCTACAGTGACACCATTCGAGCTATCAGGGTAAGGGGCTCGCAGACCCAAATCTACCACCTAAATTTTCAGTTTATACTGATATGTGCTTGATTTCAGCGAATATAATTTCTACAACGAATTTCAACCTATAGACTTTCTTTCACGTACCAAGCTACTATATTCAACTCACTGATAGCGACGCTATCCAGATCGATGACATAACAGAATTTTAGCATGAAGATGTTTTCATACATTGTGAACAAAAACAATTTTAGGAGTGATGGCAGCAAAAAAAAGCGGCTGATTTAAAGAAAAATATAGAAGAAGAGATCAGCAAAATCAGATTTTGAATGGAAGAAAGGTCTGTTGCCATAGAGTATAGGTTTTCTTCCATCGAAAATAGGATGGAGGACTGATTTGAGAGCAAGGGAAGGGGAGGGGAGGGGGGGGTGTTAAGAGACGATAAAGAAGCTTATTGAGATGCAATTCAACACATCGTTGACAGTTCAATTTGCAAACCCTATCCAAGGATTGGCCAAAGATTTATTGGCTAAAATGAAAGGANTATATTCAACTCATTGATAGCGACGCTATCCAGATCGATGACATAACAGAATTTTAGCATGAAGATGTTTTCATACATTGTGAACAAAAACATTTTTAGGAGTGATGGCAGCAAAAAAAAGCGGCTGATTTAAAGAAAAAATTAGAAGAAGAGATCAGCAAAATCAGATTTTGAATGGAAGAAAGGTCTGTTGCCATAGAGTATAGGTTTTCTTCCATCGAAAATAGGATGGAGGACTGATTTGAGAGCAAGGGGAGGGGAGGGGGGGGGTGTTAAGAGACGATAAAGAAGCTTATTGAGATGCAATTCAAGACATCGTTGACAGTTCAATTTGCAAACCCTATCCAAGGATTGGCCAAAGATTTATTGGCTAAAATGAAAGGAAAATAGACGAACATGAAGAACATCCACCGTCACAAACCCCTCTCAGGGCTCCAATGGGGGGTGGATTAAAGATTTCTTATGAAGATAGTTGGGTTTAAATATGGAGAAAATATTATACAACAAGAGGTGTGGGGAACCACAAAGACGAAAGGAGAGAAGTAGGGAGGGGATATGGCTATGATCGAACGAGGGAGTTTTACCCTTAATATATGGGGGCAAACAACGGAGGGAGAGGAAGTTATGGTGGAGATGTTACAGTTGAGAAGTTGAAGATGTCAATTTCTGAGGGGGAAGACGCATAGGGGTAGGTGTATCGGGTGGAACGATACTTTGCGGTGAATGGACGAAATGGTGAGGAGAAACTCATGGCGGCAGGGTTATGTTTGGAAAGGAAAGCTCTAATCTGGTTTCAATGGAGGGGGGCTAGATACTCGATCCATTCATTAAAGGAATTCAAAGATTGTTTGTTGAAACGTTTCTGAGCAATTCGAGAGGGAAACTTACACGAGAATTCTATGTCTTGATTCAGGATGGGGCGGTCATAGAATACAATGAGAGATTTGAGCTACTGTCTTGACGGCTGAGACGAATCTCTAAAGTAGGATTGAAGGGAAATTTCATGAAAGCCCTAAAGCCAAACATACGAGCATCACTCCGACTACTGAGACCGCAGGAATTGAGGGAGATGATGGAGCTAGTTCAAATGGTAGAGGACTAGAATCACATGAAGATTGGCAATAGGAGCAACACTAAAGGAGCATCATACTAACAACAACAACAACAACAAAGCCTTAATCCCACTACATGGGGTCGGCTACAGGAATCCTTTTTCTCCATTGCATCATATTTAGTGTCATATTTTCATTTAGTTCTAGTCAATTAAGATCATTTTTTATACAATAAGCCCAGATTTNCTCTCTCTCTCTCTCTCTCGATTACGTTTGTTATAGTAGGCGGAGTAGGCATTAAAAAAAAAGAGCAAGAATCAAGAGCAGAAAATGCTGAAAGGTATTATTTATTCTCTCTCATGTTCTTCAATTGGTGCAAGAGCTCATGCATTGGCATATTCACACCATTGGCAAGATTTGAGATGGACAATTTTACAGGTTAAAATGACTTCAGTATTTGGATAGTAGAGAAAAAGGAAGTTGTTTTCATGGGATGAAGCAGAACTTCGAGGAGATCTTTCCAATAAAGCCGACAATGTTGTTCTAATCGGTCTGGGAGAACTATCGGCCATGAGAGTTTGGGAGAAACTTAAATCTCTATAATTGAAGAGATCCCTTGCCAAACGGTTTAATCTAAAGAAGTTGTAAGCTTTTGCAATAGATGATTCTAAATTGATTAAAAAGCATTTAGCCTGCGCTCTAATAAGAAGCACTTGACAAAACTACATAGAACAGAGGGCCATTTGGTTTGCTGAAAAAGAAATGCAGAATGAAAAGAAATACAATATAAAATAAATGTAGTGTATTTGAGATGCGAGTCTTTTGGCTGAATGAAAACCAAAGCCGGAGATTTTCTTTTATTATTTTTTTGGATGTTTATTGTGAAATAAAATGAATTCAAAGTAAACCCTAGCGTGGTAGTCATTGAAGTCGGAGGCAGCATGCGGCGGCAGAGTGGAGGACGATGGTAGCATCAGCCAATTGTGGCAAACAACAATGACTATGATGGCAGTGCAGGTGAAGGAGGGCATCAATGGTGGCTGTGGCAGGCAACCGGTACCATGCAACCAATAATTAAGATGACAAATGTGGCAACGACAGCGATAGGCTGCACAATGTATTAAAAAATTGGCCAATTTTTAGTCCAACAAAAATGAACTAGCGAGTTTTAAATTCCTCAAAACTTTACTATGTATTTCTACTTCATCAAAACCAAATGCCAAAACCTTCATTTACAATACTTTAAACCCGAAATATAGCAAACCAAACGGCCTCTAGGTGGCTTGAAAATGAAAGAAATCAATAAAAAATAAAACTTCCAACAAGAAATAAAAAAATTATGAAAAATATATAAATGATAACTGCTTACTGCCACTAACTTTCAAAATATAAAAATTGGTGAAAACCATTATAAAAATACTCTCCTAAAATTAGCCCAGATCAAAATAGCTTAAATTTTGATCTAAGTTAACAAAATTGAGTTAAAGTATTAATGATATAGTGTGCGAGAAAACTAATGTTATAACAGACCGTCGTGCCAATTAGACAAAATTAATCAATAACTTCATGATAAAAATCAATAATTTAGAGAAAAATCTGAATGCACATAATATGAAAGAAGTTCAAACTAGTCACTGGACTGTTCATTTGTGATCATTTTAGTCGCATAATATCATTTGTTGATTTAATGTAATTATTTTTCAGCATACCAAATTATGTAATTAAAGAAATGAGTAATTAATCTTCTATTTAATTTTAGTCTGGCAAGAAAACCTCTGAAATGTTTAGGCCGAGAATTTGTTTGACAGTCTGCCTTTAAAGTTTCAAAGACTTTGAGAACTTAAACATGCATATCTAACACCAAAACATTCAAATTTACATGCATACCACTCAAATGTTTAACATCACATCAAAAATACTGCTAACATTATCTTTCTAAGGTGAATTGCACCTTTTTCATGCATAAGTATACGACAACAAGGTGTTTATAAGTATAAATATCAAACTTTGGGTGTTAGATATACATTTTTTTTATTTCAAAATATTGATGAATTTGTTGATTTGATGTATATTTTTATTGATTTTATTAAATTTGTTTTTCGGCATACCAAATTCTGTAATAAAGGAAATGGGAAACTATTCTTCGATTGTATTTTAGGCTAGCAAGGAAACCTCTGAAATGTTTAGGTAGAAAGTTGTTAGTTTGTGTTACGTTGGTGCCTGACCTAAGGGTAATTTTATCTTTTGTATGTTTAAAGACAATTTAGTCTTTTATTATTATTATTATTGGTTATCAATAGGTTTCTTATGTCTAGGGCTAGTTTTATGCAAGAGATTGAGTTGTGAGTATTATGCCTAGAGTTTGCGAGAAATCGCCTACCTATCGAATTGTAGGCGTTTATCTTTTTATTCTAGTTGAGTTCTTTGATTTATTGAGGAAAATTTGTGCTTACCCTAAATTCTGTGGAAAAGTGCGTCGATTTCAGATCATATCATATCAAACTAATATCAGAGCATCGATCTAGAAAATCAGAAAGAAAAAATAGGTTACCTGCTCGGATTATGGCTCTTAGAGGAAGGATGCTCACGCAGAAAGTTCAGATACGCGTGCAATTGGGCTACTGCAAAGATGCAAGTACAGGATCACGGAGAAAGCAAACGACATGACCCCAGCTTATAGGGGCCCGCAGTTTCGATCGTTCTCCTCCCACACCGTCCTCGCCTCGGAAATGCAATCACTACTGGATTGTGTCTCCTTTGTAACCAAACCTTGCAATATAGTCACGGAAGTAGCTGGGAAGCGGTATACAAAGACTGAAACTCCCATTCTTCTCTTCCTCTAGAATCGTCTAGGAAGGCAGCGGCGAGCGAGGAAGCGACGTACAGAGAACTGAAACTTTGGTTTTCTCCAATTTTGGCGGCATCCAAGCCTTATGATGGATCTCGGCTACAGTGACACCATTCGAGCTATCAGGGTAAGGGGCTCGCAGACCCAAATCTACCACCTAAATTTTCAGTTTATACTGATATGTGCTTGATTTCAGCGAATATAATTTCTACAACGAATTTCAACCTATAGACTTTATTTCACGTACCAAGCTACTATATTCAACTCATTGATAGCGACGCTATCCAGATCGATGACATAACAGAATTTTAGCATGAAGATGTTTTCATACATTGTGAACAAAAACATTTTTAGGAGTGATGGCAGCAAAAAAAAGCGGCTGATTTAAAGAAAAAATTAGAAGAAGAGATCAGCAAAATCAGATTTTGAATGGAAGAAAGGTCTGTTGCCATAGAGTATAGGTTTTCTTCCATCGAAAATAGGATGGAGGACTGATTTGAGAGCAAGGGGAGGGGAGGGGGGGGGGGGGTGTTAAGAGACGATAAAGAAGCTTATTGAGATGCAATTCAAGACATCGTTGACAGTTCAATTTGCAAACCCTATCCAAGGATTGGCCAAAGATTTATTGGCTAAAATGAAAGGAAAATAGACGAACATGAAGAACATCCACCGTCACAAACCCCTCTCAGGGCTCCAATGGGGGGTGGATTAAAGATTTCTTATGAAGATAGTTGGGTTTAAATATGGAGAAAATATTATACAACAAGAGGTGTGGGGGACCACAAAGACGAAAGGAGAGAAGTAGGGAGGGGATATGGCTATGATCGAATGAGGGAGTTTTACCCTTAATATATGGGGGCAAACAACGGAGGGAGAGGAAGTTATGGTGGAGATGTTACAGTTGAGAAGTTGAAGATGTCAATTTCTGAGGGGGAAGACGCATAGGGGTAGGTGTATTGGGTGGAACGATACTTTGCGGTGAATGGACTAAATGGTGAGGAGAAACTCATGGCGGCAGGGTTATGTTTGGAAAGGAAAGCTCTAATCTGGTTTCAATGGAGGGGGGCTAGATACTCGATCCATTCATTAAAGGAATTCAAAGATTGTTTGTTGAAACGTTTCTGAGCAATTCGAGAGGGAAACTTACACGAGAATTCTATGTCTTGATTCAGGATGGGGCGGTCATAGAATACAATGAGAGATTTGAGCTACTGTCTTGACGGCTGAGACGAATCTCTAAAGTAGGATTGAAGGGAAATTTCATGAAAGCCCTAAAGCCAAACATACGAGCATCACTCCGACTACTGAGACCGCAGGAATTGAGGGAGATGATGGAGCTAGTTCAAATGGTAGAGGACTAGAATCACATGAAGATTGGCAATAGGAGCAACACTAAAGGAGCATCATACTAACAACAACAACAACAAAGCCTTAATCCCACTACATGGGGTCGGCTACATGAATCCTTTTTCTCCATTGCGTCATATTTAGTGTCATATTTTCATTTAGTTCTAGTCAATTAAGATCATTTTTTATACAATAAGCCCAGATTTTCCTATGTCTACCTCATAAAACTATGACAATAATGAAACATCATACCGAACTCCTAAAACCATGACAATACCAAACAATGGAAGTCCAGAGGAAAATTGTAAGAGACAAATAATGGATTACAACTGGGAACAACACTCAAGCGTCTTAAAGAAATAGAGATTCAGAAGCAAGCCAAGGGGTATGTACTCGGTGTAATGAGAAATTTACTACACGAAACCGTTGTAAGGATCGAAAATTACAGGTTTTCATAACGCATGACAAAGAGACAGAGGATGAAGAAATAGAGATAATTGTGGTGGAGGAACACTCTCATTGTTTCTCACCTTGAGGGCAACGTATTTTTCGGTGGAATTATTGTTACGTTTATGCATGAGATGGAGTTGTGAGTCTTATGTCTAGGCTTTAAGAGAGATTTCCTACCTCTTGAATTGTAGGAGTTGAGAGAGATCGCCTACCTCTCAAATTGTAGGTATTTATCTTTGTATTTTTGTTGAGTTCTTTGATTTTTTTGAAGAAAATGTGTTTGTCCTAATTTATGTGTAAAAGTGTGCTAATTTTGAGGTCGGATCATATTAGTTTGATAAATGCATTTAAAGTTTCAAAGACTTAAAGAGAACTGATGAGTCATCAAACAATAATCTCAATCATCCTTTATCATTCTAGGTTTGAAAGATCAACAATTTATCAATTTATTTTTTTTCCTTAAAAAAGGCTGCTTGTTGTTTTTTTTATTCAAAAAAGCTAGTAAATATTTATNCATCAAACAATAATCTCAATCATCCTTTATCATTCTAGGTTTGAAAGATCAACAATTTGTCAATTTATTTTTTTTCCTTAAAAAAGGCTGCTTGTTGTTTTTTTTATTCAAAAAAGCTAGTAAATATTTATATTTTACAAACAATATTAGTTAATCCTGATAATTATGTCAGGCTTTTGAAACCATCATGGAAACAAACATGACTGCTTTTTTTCAACCTTAGTAAAACTATGCACTAGAATTGTTAAAGAATTATAATATTAATCTAGATCTCAACAAAATTAGTTCAGAAAAAAAAAAAGAAATATAAATGAATCAAACATGTACGTGAGAGTTCTAACAATCCATATATATATATATATTATGCATGTATAAAATTATTTTACAAAATAAACAAACTATTTTTTATATTTCTAATATTTTGATAATGTTAGTTTGCTTAAAAATACCAATCTTAAGCTAGTTTTATGCAAATGCCCCATTAATGAAGCTTTAGAGCTAGACTGATTCACTAGCATAGAAAGTAGGTGTTAATCCTAACTCTACTCGAAAACATAGAAAAAAGTAGTAGTTAGAGACACTCAATTGATGTCACATAAAGCCCTAAAGATTGACATGTATTTTTTTTATTAGGTTAGCTTTTCATTTTGTTTATAAAAATAACCCAAGCCTGTTCACTAAAAGGTCCAATCTATGCTAAGTAAAAAAGAACAATTATAAATATTTTATTTGTTGAAACACCCTCCTCCCATAACTTCAACAACAAGTCATCACACACTTATCGTCAATTTGGACAACTACTTTAACATAGATGATTTGGGAACAATTTTAAGGATTCAAGGGTTTAAATTAGAAATATGTACTAACTGTGACTAAACTGGCCACATACAAATAGTACAAAGATCATTTTCAGCTTCTCTCCTATAGTATGTTTAATTAAAGTTAAAAAAATCTACTTAACAAAAAGCAACCAGCACAAAATACCTGGGATTCATCAAGAAGATTCCGTCTAATCTCCAGCTCCCTTTTGAGAGAACATATCTCCTCCAAGGCGGCTTTGACCTTATTTTCAGACATATCAAACTGTCTCGACCTCTCCGCAACGGTGCTCTGAAGGTCCGACACAACATTATCAATTATTTTTGACTCCAAATTGGGGTTAGCGGCAATTCCACAGCTGAAAATGCCACAAAGCCTTGTGCCAACATCAGAACTATTTGAGGTCAACCTCATCTGTTGTGCTTCTTCGCTCGATCCTGTCTCTATTTCACCAACTTTATCTTTTTCTGCACGAACAACACTCTCTTCATCATCATCTCCAGCTTCGTGATCATCATGAGACGGCTCTAACATTGATGCATCAATAACCTTATGCGAAGGATCTAACGAGCTCGTAGTTACCATACCCAACAAATCAACCATGTTTTCGTCACCCCCCTCACCGAGTTTGCCTGGTTGCATACTTATAAGATCGAGTCTTAGATCAACAGAAGCAGATGTACAAGAAGCCTCCTCCATTGTTACAGTTGAAACAAAAGCAATGGCAGGAGCCTCTTCATCTCCAAAAATATCACCTCTATAGCCATCAATTTTCAGCTCAGAAATAAAAGACTCGGAAGCTTTCTTATTAGTGGAAATATTCTGTCCCGCATTATATCGATCCACCAATCTCTGCTCGAGCTCGTGAATACGTTTTTCATACGTCGAGCATTGAACCTGCTTCATATTTAGTAAAGACTGAATGTGCCTTATGTACTCATCCTTAGAATGAAGAGCTTCAGCCGTCTTATCCTTGATAGTTTTAAGTAAATTTTCGGACTCCGCTTCATCAAAGGTTTCGTATCTAGTTCCCGCATTGGAAGAACAGATGATGGCAATGGCAGAGGCGAGGTCAGCTTTTAGTTGTGCATTTTCAACTTCTAACCTGCTCGTTCCGGATATATCTACCGGAAGGCAGCCTTCGATCAGGCCGTGAAAATCAACCTTCTCACAAGAAGCTACAGCATTTTCTTCAGATGTGGTTAAATTCGAGTTATCTGCTGATGCCACTCCATCGCTCCGACCCGAATTACTCGTCTCGAATCTAGGCTGAACTCCTATAAGCGTCGGAGGAGCGTAGCGATCAATATCGCCAACATCAATATTGACGAGGTTTGTATCGAAAGGATAGATGCTAACATTACACTGACTGGGTGAATCAAACAACCCCAAAGAAGCTAAAATATCATGTGGAATATATTTACTCCATGTTTTACAAAAACCTTCGCGCCTTCGGATCTCTGTCTCCCTATCAGCTGCTAACTTTTCTGCGCATTGACCTGCTAGACCCATGTAGAGCTTCGAATATGACCTTCTCCTCACCACCTCTGCAAGACAAGCACGGTAAGCATGGCTGATTCCATTAACAAGCATTAAATCATCAAATTCCTTTTCCTCGTGCCCCATCACCTCCTGAAAAGCATGGAGCTCATTCATGGTGTCTTTGATGCTTAACTGAGCGGACTTTACTTTCTGCATGCAGAAATGTACTGCCATATTCGTCTCATTTTTCTTTGCCGTCGAGTTAGCGAGCAACTTTGCAATGGTTTGATCGCAATTCTGCGCGTTGGGAAGATGATTTTTTTCATGAACTTCATACATGGAGCCGAGGCCTGAAATAGCATCGTGAGGACGAAGAGGTTTCGATGATTGATAATTTATGCAATCATCCACGAGCCTTTTAACGGTGCCGACATCTTTGCTGCATAAGTAACAATCAATCAAATTAGCATTCATGGAACTTAGAAAAAAAGAAAATTAAAAAAAAAGAACTTGTTCAAGTTTCAGAACTGGTAATCATGTTAAGAAAATACCGAAAATGTGAATCTAAACTTGATCGCACAACCACGCTTTTATAGGAAAAGCATCAGGCCAATCATGATCTTCAGATGTCTCTCAAAAATAGATTGATATATAATTAAAATTAGGAAGATTTACTCGCATACCTGACACCTAAAATTTTATTTTCACCAAAATACCACTTTTCATATGCATGAAATAGTGTATTTCACTTTTTAAAAGTAAAAAAAATGATATTTTTGATATGATATAAAAGATTTGGTGAAATACATGTAAAAAGTAAAGTTTGTGTTAAATATGTAAATGCATAGGAATTGAGTGGTATGTATGTAATTGCCCCTTATAATAAACACATACCAAGGTTAGGAGATATAGAAAGACAGAGTAGCGCATTTAAGTGATTTGTGTAGGTGCAAACTGGAGCAGAAGACGCACTACAGAACTAGCAAAACAAGCACCAAGAGTACATTTGAAAAGAATAAGGCGAAACAATAGTAGACTAACGGTTACATGTGTAAAAGCTATGGGGATAATATGACACAATCCAAAAACAAACCTCAAGATGAATGAAAGGAGAAAAATATTAGTAAAACTGACTTCAAGTGATTATAATAAGGCTACAGATGATGATAATGATTGGTTCAAGATTAAAGGTGGATTTAAATTAAACTTAATTAAATAGAAAGGATACCTATGTTTTAAGCTAGAAAAACTAAATCTAATAGAGAGTATCTGGAATAAAAAGCTCTTTACAATTTCATGAAAAGGAGTGTTTAGATACATACCACCCTATTCCTATGTATTTACATATATAACAACTAAATTTTACATTTTATATTCATACCACCAATATTTCATATCACATCAAAAATACCACCATTTTAACTTTTGAAACATGAAATACACCTTTTCATGCAAAGGTAAGGTGGAATGTATGCAAAAAGTGAAGTTTAGGTGTTGAATATGTAAATACATAGAAATTGAATTGTATGTAAATCTTCTAAAAATAAAAAAAATTATTAACAACTAGCTAACAAAACTAAATATAATAAATATTACAAATCAAACCTTCTTGCAAGCAGGCTGCATCAATAGTTCAATAGAATACAGATAACAACCTCAAGGGGCAAGAAACAAACATTTTCAACCAATAGAGAAACATAAAATAAAATCCACAAAAAAGGTTAAAATATACACGATTGCATGCAAAACAACATTCACCAAAAATACAAATCAATGTTAGCTGGTAGAAGATTGTATTACTTCACCTGGCCAGATCATTAAGAGCGTGCTTGGGATCAATTTTGTTTTTTACTTTTGTATTTATTTTTATTAAGAAAACACTCAAAATATATAAAGTTGTCTTAAGTTTTTTTAAAAGCAACTAAAAATATTATGTCATATCAAACATGTTTTATTTTAAATCAAAACATAAACAAAACAACATTTAAAAAACAAAAACAAAAATCAAAAGTGAACACAAACAACCCCAATATAATTTGGGGTGTGGATATTTTCATATATTAAAATTCTACGGTCCAAAGACAATCACAGAAAGAAGGATTCAATTCATATTGTAACCACTCCCCTATCTCAATCCTTGACATTAAAAGTTAAACTTCAAATATTCAATAATGTAAAGATGAGGAATAAAATAGAATTATTGAAATAGCCAAAAAGCAACTTTGACATATTTTGGAATTTACAAATTAGTCACCAAAACGAAGGAACTCAAACTAAATCTCTACGAACAATATTTCAAAAATTATTAGAGCTAAGGCAAGGATCTCTAATTAGATTGTTCGACATAGTAAAGACAAGCAAGCCTTAAAACAAAAAAATAAACATAGATGTCAAGAATATATAAAGAAAAGATTAAACATAATAAAAGGTTCTTGATGTCGGGTAAGAATCTAATAATTGGTGGGTTACCGATGGTAACCGAACAGCTTGGTGAGCTCTTATCACTGCTAAAGTAGCAATAAAAAAGATAAGGTTGTAGAAAATAAAATAGGTTATTTGGGCATGAGAGAAATAAAGCAAAAGCTCGATAACATGGGCACATATAGAAACAAAAACTACTGTTTAAAAAAAAGAGACGAAAGAGAGGAGGTACCCCAAAGGTTACAAGATTAGCAATGGATAAAAATTTGGGCACTGAAGGAAACCTTCATGTGCAGCTCTAAGACAATTATCAATGGAGAAGAACGATTTGTAAAGTGGCCACAAGTTAGGACTTCATTAAAGATACTCATCCATTCAAACAGAAATGATATCTATGTTTTGAATCAATCAATACAAATTAATGGAGATTAGCAGGCTATTAAAATGCTCAAATTAAGCAACAAAATCATATTTTTAGAATCAATGAATACATAACACCTGTTTCGATAAGATTTGATAGGATTCAATAAATTCATATTCAACTATTAGCAGAATTCATACAGTTTTCATCAATGAAAATATAAGGTAATGAACTAACTAACCAAAAAAAATTTCAACTTCAGAAATGTCCAAAGAGAAAATAAGTGCATGAAGGGGGCAACTCGCAAGCATTACTCGATCCAATGACCTCATTTTAGGCCTATGTTTGGGTAAAATGCCTCTAAAATATAACTTCTGACAGCAAATTATAGTTGTATGATGATACGAATTAACAAATGCACCTTCAAAACATTGCATTAAACATGTCATAATCTATTTGACAATATGCATAACATTATAGAACAAATACGTAAAATTGGTTTAACAATACAGGAAAACAAGAGAGCATTAGAAAAATGAAGGCTAAGCTAAAAATTTTGACCACTTATAATAAGTCAGTATTTTTGTTACATCAAATCTCAAAAGATTTGCCAAACAACATATACTAGATTGCACNGGTGCTCTACATACATACATAGATATATATATTAAATTAAATTTAAATAAAAAATAAAAAATTAATCTCAAATGACCCAAAGCTTTAAACAGCTGGTTAGAAAGCTTCAGCACAGCAAATCTTCACAAGGCTTATATATATTGCATCAGAGCAGAAGGTTGGAATTATTTACATAAAAGGCTTAATATTTACAGAAAAGCCTAACCCAAAAAGTCTATTTATATATTTACAGTTCTTTTCTCTTCCCTCATTTCAGGCAGAGGCAGGATCAGGAAGTAGCGGTAGTAGTGGTAATGGTAGTAGAATGAATGGTATCAGGTAACATAGCCACTGTTACTATAAAATATTCAGACCCAACAGCAAGTCCATAAGGGTTAGAAGTATTTTTACCAGATTTTAAAGAACAGATGGTCTCCCCTTCCTCATCTTGGCTGGCTTGAGATGAAGAAGAAGAAGGCGGCGGCGGCGGCGGCCTCACGATCTGCTTCTCGATGTGGACGATTTGGCCGATTATATACGCCGGTCGGCTCGAATGTTCGGTGAAGAGGGCGACAGATTCGGACGAGAGGAAATAGTTCGGGCAGTTTCGATTCATTGCTTCATAATTTCCGGCGGGGTTTAGAATGAAAGCGGCGAGCTCATGAACCTCCATGCGGAGAAAAGATATCTTCTCCTTGCTTGCCTTTCGAGAAAAAGGATATTGAAAAAATAATTAAAACTTTTATTTAGGGAATTTACATACATAGCACACAATCCTTATGTATTAGCATTTACATACCTCACAAGTAAATTTTTATAGAGAGTCGAGCATATCCCAATAAAGTGTAAAAACAATTAATGTGAAGGGCATAAGAAGAAAAATAAAAGGTTCAATAGCAAGCAGATCACTCAAAATATTGTTATTTACAGATCAAACCCCTGTTTCATTCATTTTTCAAATTCTCCCTCAAATATCAAAATTCATGATAAATGTATCATTTCAAATAAGAAAAAAATTAAAAAAAAAAGACCAAAAGTTTACTTTAGAATTAACATCAGAAAATGTAAATACCTGTCTTTCAAGCTGATGTTTTCTGTACAAGGTTTTAATCAATTCTCTTTGATCCTCCATTTGCTTACTGAGTTGCTCGATTCGTCGGTTAAGAACGCTCAATTTATCTGCAATGACGATGATGCATGCTCGAAAGTTGGCAGAGACATCATCTTCATCATCAGCAGACCCGCTAAATGCAACGAAAAACACAAAAACTTCAGAAAAAAGGCAACACAAAATTTACAATTTAAAACTAAAATTTAGCAGGAAAGACTCCGGGTCGTCATACACCGACTAAATCTTCACCCAAAGATGATATTTTGAGAAGAGGGAACAAAAGAGGAATCAACCATAATTAGTATCCATCTCAAACCAAATTTAATACTTCAAAGAACTGTCTCTTTGGTCGGATATTCTCAGTAATTTTGACATTTACATATATACCACTCAATTCCTATGTATTTACATATCTAAACCTAAATTTCACTTTTACATTTATACCGCCCAAAACTTCAACTGCAAGACGAAAATGCAGTTAAGAATATTTGGAATAGAAAATTATCTAGAGGTTAAAAATTAGGTAAATTTACATACATATCACACAATTCCTTTGTATTTACATATCTAACACCTAAAGTTTGATATCTACATTATAACACTTCGGTGTTATGAACATATGCATGAAATGGTGTACTTATAAAAAGTTAGCAGCAGTGGTACTTTTTATATGATATTAAAGACTAGAGTGTTATGTATGCCAATATGAAAGTTTAAGTATTAGGTATGTAAATACATCAGAATTGTGTGGTATTTGTGGTAAAAAACCATAAAAAATGGAGAATAAATTCAGTAATAATACCTTCCCAAAGAAAGGGCAAAAGAGCGCAATGAGTCTGAAAAATTAACCGATCCGTCCAATGCAGTGACGCAGTTACGAAACCTTTCGAATAAACCATGCATCTTCACAGCAGTCGCCCGCAAAGCATTATATTCTGATGCTCTTCTTTCAGCAGCACAGAGATTAGTACGAGCCTCTTCTCTTGCTTCATGTAGGCAGTTCTCTAAGTGAGCACAATTCATCTGTTTTTACAGTAAAAGGCAGTGATTTTTTTATCTTGATAGAAAACAAAAATTCATCAGATGTTTATAAATTGGGGAATTTAGATACATACCTCGCAACAATATGTAATTATATATAACACCTAAACTATAATTTTTCCATTTAATGCCACTCAAATCATTTATATCATATCAAAAGTACAAACATTTTAACTTTTAAAAAGTTAAATACACATTTTCATGCGTAGGTAAAGTGACATGTATGTAAAAATTAATGTTCAAATATTAGATATGTAAATACCCAGGATCTGAGGGGTATGTATGTAAATCTTCCCTAAAAATAAATTGATGCAATAACTACAAATAAAAAGATAATCTTCAAAAAAATTCAGGGAGAAATCCATTCCAACTAAAAAAATAAATTAAAAAAAGTGTAAAAACCCTTTATTAGAATGAAGCTTAACTCTTAAATGCTTTTATGTGTAATTGTTGAAATTTCATTAGAAACTCCAAATTTAAGTGTACTCGGGCACTCTCAGGCTAGCAGAACTCCTGAGAAGTTACATCAATGGGACAGAACTGTGACGCCATTAGGCCAAATTAGGCAATATGTCGATGAGTGAGAGTTCGGGATGTTTACAAAATGCTCATTTCATGTTCACGGGTAAAGAACCCATTTACTTAACCAAGTGATGCAGGGCCTCTCTCTCTCTCTCTCTCTCTCTCTCTCTTTCTATTGATTACATTTGTTATAGTAGGCAGAGTAGGCATAAAAAAAAGGAGCAAGAATCAAGAGCAGAAAATGCTGAAAGGTATTATTTATTCTCTCTCTTGTTCTTCAATTGGTGCAAGAGCTCATGCATTGGCATATTCACACCATTGGCAATATTTGAGATGGACAATTTTACAGGTTAAAATGACATCAGTATTTGGATAGTAGAGAAAAAGGAAGTTGTTTTTATGGGATGAAGCAAAACTTCAAGGAGATCTTGCCAATAAAGCCGACAATGTGGTTCTAATCGGTCTGGGAGATGAAGTTCCGTAAAAGGATTTAGAAGAACAATCGGCCATGAGAGTTTGGGAGAAACTTGAATCTCTATAATTGAAGAGATCCCTTGCCAAACGGTTTTATCTAAAGAAGTTGTAAGCTTTTGCAATAGATGATTCTTAATTGATTAAGAAGCATTTAGCCTGCGCTCTAATAAGAAGCACTTGACAAAACTATATAGAACAGAGGGCCATTTGGTTTGCTGAAAAAGTAATGCAGAATGAAAAGAAATACAATATAAAATAAATGTAGTGTATTTGAGATGCAAGTCTTTTGGCTGAATGAAAACCAAAGCCAGATATTTTTTTTTTATTATTTTTTTGGATGTTTACTGTGAAATAAAATGAATTCAAAGTAAACACTAGCGGGGTAGTCATTGAAATGGCGAGAGTAGAGGATGATGGTAGTATCAGCCAATTGTGGCAAACGGCAATGACTATGTTGGCAGTGCAGGTGAAGGAGGGCATCAATGGTGGTCGTGGCAGGCAACTGATACCATGCAACCAATAATTAAGATGACAAATGTGGCAGCGACGGCGATAGGCGACACAATGTATTAAAAAATTGGCCAATTTTTAGTCCAAAAAAATGAACTAGCGAGTTTTAAATTCCTCAAAACTTTACTATGTATTTCGACTTCATCAAAACCAAATGCCAAAACTTTCATTTACAATACTTTATACCCGAAATAAAGCAAACCAAACGGCCTCTAGGTGGCTTGAAAATAAAAGAAATCAATAAAAAATAAAACTTCCTACAGGAAATAAAAAAATTATGAAAAATATATGAATAATAACTGCTTACTGTCACTAACTTCAAAATATAAAAATTGGTGAAAACCATTATAAAAATATTTTCTCCTAAAATTAGCCCAGATCAAAATAGATTAAATTTTGATCTAAGTTAACAAAATTGAGTTAAAGTATTAATGATATAGTGTGCGAGTAAACTAATGTTATAACAGACCATCATGCCAATTAGACAAAATTAATCAATAACTTCATGATAAAAATCAATAATTTAGAGAAAAATCTGAATGCACGTACAATTTAAATCATGAAATATCAAAGAAGTTCAAACTAGTCACTGGACTGTTCATTTGCGATCATTTTAGTCGCATAATATCATTTGTTGATTTAATGTAATTATTTTTCAGCATACCAAATTCTGTAATTAAAGAAATGAGTAATTAATCTTCTATTTAATTTTAGTCTGGCAAGAAAACTTCTGAAATGTTTAGTCCGAGAATTTGTTTGACAGTCTGCCTTTAAAGTTTCAAAAACTTTGAGAACTTAAACATGCATATCTAACACCTAAACATTCATATTTACATGCATACCACTCAAATGTTTAACATCACATCACAAAATATTGCTAACATTATCTTTGTGAGAGTGAAATGCACCTTTTTCGTGCATAGGTATATGACAACAAGGTGTTTATAAGTAAAAATATCAAACTTTGGGGGTTAGATATACATTTTTTTTATTTCAAAATATTGATGAATTTGTTGATTTGATGTATTTTTTATTGATTTTATTAAATTTGTTTTTCAGCATACCAAATTCTGTAATAAAGGAAATGAGAAACTATTCTGCGATTGTATTTTAGGCTTGAAATGCTTAGGTGGAAAGTTTGTTAGTTTGTGTAACGTTGGTGCCTGACCTAAGGATAATTTTATCTTTTGTATGTTTAAAGACAATTTAGTCTTTTATTATTATTATTATTATTATTATTATTATTATTATTATTATTATTATTATTATTATTATTATTATTATCATTATTATTGGTTATCAATAGGTTTCTTATGTCTAGGGATAGTTTTATGCAAGAGATTGAGTTGTGAATATTATGTCTAGAGTTTGCGAGAAATCGTCTACCTCTCGAGTTGAAAGTGTTTATCTTTTTATTCTAGTTGAGTTCTTTGATTTATTGAAGAAAGTTTGTGCTTACCCTAATTTTTGTGGAAAAGTGCGCTGATTTTCAGATCAGATCATATCAAAGTGATATCAAAGCATCGATATAGAAAATCAAAAAGAAAAAATAGGTTACCTACTCAGATCATGGCTCTTGGAGGAAGGATGCTCACGCAGAAAGTTTAGATACGCGTGCAATTGGGCTATTGCAGAGATGCAAGTACAGGATCACGGAAAAGGCAAACGACAGGACCCCTGCTTATAGGGGCCCGCAATTTCCATCATTCTCCTCCCACACCGTCCTCGCCTCAGAAAGGCAATCACTACTGGATTGTGTCGCTTTTGTAACCGAACCTTGCGATATAGTCACGGAAGTAGCTGGGAAGCGGTATACAAAGACTGAAACTCCCATTCTTCTCTTCCTCTAGAGTCGTCTAGGAAGGCAGCGACGAGCGAGGAAGGGACGTACAGAGACCTGAAACTTTGGTTTTCTCCAATTATGACGGCATCCAAGCCTTATGATGGATCTCGGCTACAGCGACACGATTCGAGCTATCAAGGTAAGGGGCTTGCAGACCCAAATCTACCATCTAAATTCTCAGTTTGCACTGATATGTGCTTGATTTCAGCGAATATAATTTCTACAACGAATTTCAACCTATAGACTTTATTTCACGTACCAAGCTACAGTATTCAACTCACTGGAAGCGACGCTATCCAGATCGATGACAGAACATAATTTCAGCATGAAAATGTTTTCATACATTGTGAACAAAAACATTTTTAGGAGTGATGGCAGCAAAAAAAAAGTGGCTGATTTAGAGAAAAAATTAGAAGAAGAGATCAGCAAAATCAGATTTTGGACAGAAGAAAGGTTCGCCGCCATAGAGTAGAGGTTTTCTTCCATCGAGAACATAATGGAGGACTAATTTGAGAGCAAGGGAGGGGTGGGGGGTTAAGAGACGATAAAGAAGCTTATTGAGATGCAATTCAAGACATCGCCGACGGTTCAATTTGCAAACCCTATCCAAGGATTGGCCGAAGATTTATTGGCTAAAATGAAAGGAAAATAGACGAACATGAAGAACATCCACCGTCACAAACCCCTCTCAAGGCTCCGATGGGGGGTGGATTAAAAATTTATGATAAAGATAGTTGGGTTTAAATATGAAGAAAATATTATACAACAAGAGGTGTGGGGGACCACAAAGAAGAAAGGAGAGAAGTAGGGAGGGGATATGGCTATGATCGAATGAGGGAGTTTTACCCTTAATATATGGGGGAAAACAACGGAAGGAGAGGAAGTTATAGTGGAGATGTTAGAGTTGAGAAGTTGAAGATGTCAATTTCTGAGGGGGACGACGCACAGGGGTAGGTGTATCGGGTGGAACGATACTTTGCGGTGAATGGACTAAATGGTAAGGAGAAACTCATGGCGGCAGGGTTATTTTGGAAAGGAAAGCTCTAGTCTGGTTTCAATGGAGGGGGGCTAGATACTCGATTCATTCATTAAAGGAATTCAAAGATTGTTTGTTGAAACATTTCAGAGCAATTCGGGAGGGAAACTTACACGAGAATTATATGCCTTGATTCAAGAGGGGGCGATCATAGAATACAAGGAGAAATTTGAGCTATTGTCGTGACGGCTGAGACGAATCTCTAAAGCAATTGAAGGGAAATTTCATGAAGACCCTAAAGCCAAACATACGAGGATCACTCCGACCACTGAGACCACAGGAATTTAGGGAGATGATGGAGCTAGTTCAAATGGTAGAGGACTAGAATCACATGAAGATTGGCAATAGGAGCAACACTAATGGAGCATCATACCAACAACAACAACAACAAAGCCTTAATTACATGAATCTTTTTTCTCCATTGCGTCATATTTAGTGTCATATTTTCATTTAGTTCTAGTAAATTAAAATCATATACAATAGGCCCAAGTTTTCATGAATCCTTTTTCTCCATTGCATCATATTTAGTGTCATATTTTCATTTAAATCTAGTAAATTAAGATCATTTTTTATACAATAGGCCCAAGTTTTCCTAGGTCAACCTCATAAAACCATGAATAAGCCCAAGTTTTCCTAGATCTACCTCATAAAACCATGACAATAATGAAACATCATACCGAACTCCTAAAACCATGACAATACCAAAAAATGGAAGTCCAAAGGAAAACTACAAGAGACACAACAAAAGAATTACAACTGGGAACAACACTCAAGCGTCTTACAGAAATAGAGATTCAGAAGCAAGCCAAGCGGTATGTTCTCGGTGTAATGAGAAAATTACCACACGACACCGTTGCAAGGATCGAAAATTACAAGTTTTCATAACGCATGACAAAGAGGCGGAGGATGAAGAAATAGATATAATTGTGGTGGAGGAACACTCATTGTTTCTCACCTTGAGGGCAAGGTATGTTTCAGTGGAATTATTGTTATGTTGGTGCCTGGCCTCTGGGCATTTTGTCTGTTGTATGCTAAGGGTAATTTAGTCAATTATTATTACTATCATTGTTGTTTTTGGGTATAAACAGGTTTGTTATGTCTAGAATTAGGTTTATGCATGAGATGGAGTTGTGAGTCTTAGGTTTAGGCTTTAAGAGAGATTTCCTACCTCTTGAATTGTAGGAGTTGAGAAAGATCGCCTACCTCTCAAATTGTAGGTGTTTATCTTTGTATTCTTGTTGAGTTCTTTGATTTTTTTTGAAGAAAATGTGTTTGTCCTAATTTCTGTGAAAAGTGTGCTAATTTTAAGGTCGGATCATATCAGTTTGACAAATGCATTTAAAGTTTCAAAGACTTAAGAAAACTAATGAGTCATCAAACAATAATCTCAATCATCCTTTATCATTCTAGGTTTGAAAAATCGACAATTTGTCAATTTATTTATTTTCCTTAAAAAAGGCTGCTTGTTGTTTTTTTTATTGAAGAAAGCTAGTAAATATTTATATTTTACAAACAATATTAGTTAATCCTGATAAATATGTCAGGCTTTTGAAACCATCATGGAAACAAACATGACTGCTTTTTTTCAACCTTAGTACAACTATGCACTAGAATTGTTATAGAATTATAATATTAATCCAGATCTCGGCAAAATTAGTTCAGAAAAAAAATAATAGAAATATAAATGAATTAGACATGTACGTGAGAGTTCTAAAAATCCATATATATATATATATATATATATATATCATGTCTGTATAAAATTATTTTACAAAATAAACAAACTATTTTTTATATTTCTAATATTTTGATAATGTTAGTTTGCTTAAAAATACCAATCTTAAGCTAGTTTTATGCAAATGCCCCATTAATGAAGCTTTAGAGCTAGACTGATTCATTAGCATAGAAAGTAGGTGTTAATCCTAACTCTACTCGAAAACATAGAAAAAATAGTAGTTAGAGACACTCAATTGATGTCTCATAAAGCCCTAAAGATTGACATGTATTTTTTTAATTAGGTTAGCTTTTCATTTTGTTTATAAAAATAACCCAAGCCTGTTCACTAAAAGGTCCAATCTATACTAAGTAAAAAAGAACAATTATAAATTTTTTATTTGCTGAAACACCCTCCTCCCATAACTTCAACAACAAGTCATCACACACTTATCGTCAATTTGGACAACAACTTTAACATAGATGATTTGACATAGATGATTTGGGATCAATTTTAAGGATTCAAGGGTTTAAATTAGAAATATGTACTAACTGTGACTAAACTGGCCACAACAAATAGTAAAAAGATCATTTTCAGCTTCTTTCCTATAGTATGTTTAATTAAACTTAAAAAAATCTACTTAGCAAAAAGCAACCAGCACAAAATACCTGGGATTCATCAAGAAGATTCCGTCTAATCTCCAGCTCCCTTTTGAGAGAGCATATCTCCTCCATGGCGGCTTTGACCTTATTTTCAGACAAATCAAACTGTCTCGACCTCTCCGCAACGGTGCTCTGAAGGTCCAACACAACATTATCAATTATTTTTGAGTCCAAACTGGGGTTAGCCGCAATTCCACAGCTGAAAATGCCACAAAGCCTCGTGCCAACATCAGAACTATTTGAGGTCAACCTCATCTGTTGTGCTTCTTCGCCCGATCCTGTCTCTGTTTCACCAACTTTATCTTTTTCTGCAGGAACAACACTCTCTTCATCATCATCTCCAGCTTCGTGATCATCATGAGACGGCTCTAACATTGATGCATCAATAACCTTATGCGAAGGATCTAACGAGCTCGTAGTTACCATACCCAACAAATCAACCATGTTTTCGTCACCCCCCTCACCGAGTTTGCCTGGTTGCATACTTATAAGATCGAGTCTTAGATCAACAGAAGCAGATGTACAAGAAGCCTCCTCCATTGTTACAGTTGAAACAAAAGCAATGGGAGGAGCCTCTTCATCTCCAAAAATATCACCTCTATAACCATCAATTTTCAGCTCAGAAATAAAAGGCTCGGAAGCTTTCTTATTAGTGGAAATATTCTGTCCCGCATTATATCGATCCACCAATCTCTGCTCGAGCTCGTGAATACGTTTTTCATACGTCGAGCATTGAATCTGCTTCATATTTAGCAAAGACTGGATGTGCCTTATGTACTCATCTTTAGAATGAAGAGCTTCGGCCGTCTTATCCTTGATAGTTTTGAGCAAATTTTCGGACTCCGCTTCATCAAAGGTTTCGTATCTGGTTCCCGCATTGGAAGAACAGATGATGGCAATGGCAGAGGCGAGGTCAGCTTTTAGTTGCGCATTTTCAACTTCTAACCTGCTCGTTCCGGATATATCTACCGGAAGGCAGCCTTCGATCAGGCCGTGAAAATCAACCTTCTCACAAGAAGCTACAGCATTTTCTTCAGATGTGGTTAAATTCGAGTTATCTGCTGATGCCACTCCATCGCTCCGACCCGATTTACTCATCTCAAATCTAGGCTGAACTCCTATAAGCGCCGGAGGAGCGTAGCGATCAATATCGCCAACATCAATATTGACGAGGTTTGTATCGAAAGGATAGATGCTAACATTACACTGACTAGGTGAGTCAAACAGCCCCAAAGAAGCTAAGATATCATGTGGAATATATTTACTCCATGCTTTACAAAAACCTTCGCGCCTTCGGATCTCTGTCTCCCTATCAGCCGCTAACTTTTCTGCACATTGACCTGCTAGACCCATGTAGAGCTTTGAATATGACTTTCTCCTCACCACCTCTGCAAGACAAGCACGGTAAGCATGGCTGATTCCATTAACGAGCATTAAATCATCAAATTCCTTTTCCTTGTGCCCCATCACCTCCTGAAAAGCATGGAGCTCATTCATGGTGTCTTTGATGCTTAACTGAGCAGACTTTACTTTCTGCATGCAGAAATGTACTGCCATATTCGTCTCATTTTTCTTCGCCGTCGAGTTAGCGAGCAACTTTGCAATGGTGTGATCACAGTTCTGCACGTTGGGAAGATGGTTTTTTTCATGAACTTCATACATGGAGCCGAGGCCTGAAATAGCATCGTGAGGACGAAGAGGTTTCGATGATTGATAATTTATGCAATCATCCACGAGCCTTTTAACGGTGCCGACATCTTTGCTGCATAAGTAACAATCAATCAAATTAGCATTCATGGAACTTAGAAAAAAAGAAAATTAAAAAAAAAGAACTTGTTCAAGTTTCAGAACTGGTAATCATGTTAAGAAAATACCGAAAATGTGAATCTAAACTTGATCGCACAACCACGCTTTTATAGGAAAAGCATCAGGCCAATCATGATCTTCAGATGTCTCTCAAAAATAGATTGATATATAATTAAAATTAGGAAGATTTACTCGCATACCTGACACCTAAAATTTTATTTTCACCAAAATACCACTTTTCATATGCATGAAATAGTGTATTTCACTTTTTAAAAGTAAAAAAAATGATATTTTTGATATGATATAAAAGATTTGGTGAAATACATGTAAAAAGTAAAGTTTGTGTTAAATATGTAAATGCATAGGAATTGAGTGGTATGTATGTAATTGCCCCTTATAATAAACACATACCAAGGTTAGGAGATATAGAAAGACAGAGTAGCGCATTTAAGTGATTTGTGTAGGTGCAAACTGGAGCAGAAGACGCACTACAGAACTAGCAAAACAAGCACCAAGAGTACATTTGAAAAGAATAAGGCGAAACAATAGTAGACTAACGGTTACATGTGTAAAAGCTATGGGGATAATATGACACAATCCAAAAACAAACCTCAAGATGAATGAAAGGAGAAAAATATTAGTAAAACTGACTTCAAGTGATTATAATAAGGCTACAGATGATGATAATGATTGGTTCAAGATTAAAGGTGGATTTAAATTAAACTTAATTAAATAGAAAGGATACCTATGTTTTAAGCTAGAAAAACTAAATCTAATAGAGAGTATCTGGAATAAAAAGCTCTTTACAATTTCATGAAAAGGAGTGTTTAGATACATACCACCCTATTCCTATGTATTTACATATATAACAACTAAATTTTACATTTTATATTCATACCACCAATATTTCATATCACATCAAAAATACCACCATTTTAACTTTTGAAACAAATACACCTTTTCATGCAAAGGTAAGGTGGAATGTATGCAAAAAGTGAAGTTTAGGTGTTGAATATGTAAATACATAGAAATTGAATTGTATGTAAATCTTCTAAAAAGAAAAAAAATTATTAACAACTAGCTAACAAAACTAAATATAATAAATATTACAAATCAAACCTTCTTGCAAGCAGGCTGCATCAATAGTTCAATAGAATACAGATAACAACCTCAAGGGGCAAGAAACAAACATTTTCAACCAATAGAGAAACATAAAATAAAATCCACAAAAAAGGTTAAAATATACACGATTGCATGCAAAACAACATTCACCAAAAATACAAATCAATGTTAGCTGGTAGAAGATTGTATTACTTCACCTGGCCAGATCATTAAGAGCGTGCTTGGGATCAATTTTGTTTTTTACTTTTGTATTTATTTTTATTAAGAAAACACTCAAAATATATAAAGTTGTCTTAAGTTTTTTTAAAAGCAACTAAAAATATTATGTCATATCAAACATGTTTTATTTTAAATCAAAACATAAACAAAACAACATTTAAAAAACAAAAACAAAAATCAAAAGTGAACACAAACAACCCCAATATAATTTGGGGTGTGGATATTTTCATATATTAAAATTCTACGGTCCAAAGACAATCACAGAAAGAAGGATTCAATTCATATTGTAACCACTCCCCTATCTCAATCCTTGACATTAAAAGTTAAACTTCAAATATTCAATAATGTAAAGATGAGGAATAAAATAGAATTATTGAAATAGCCAAAAAGCAACTTTGACATATTTTGGAATTTACAAATTAGTCACCAAAACGAAGGAACTCAAACTAAATCTCTACGAACAATATTTCAAAAATTATTAGAGCTAAGGCAAGGATCTCTAATTAGATTGTTCGACATAGTAAAGACAAGCAAGCCTTAAAACAAAAAAATAAACATAGATGTCAAGAATATATAAAGAAAAGATTAAACATAATAAAAGGTTCTTGATGTCGGGTAAGAATCTAATAATTGGTGGGTTACCGATGGTAACCGAACAGCTTGGTGAGCTCTTATCACTGCTAAAGTAGCAATAAAAAAGATAAGGTTGTAGAAAATAAAATAGATTATTTGGGCATGAGAGAAATAAAGCAAAAGCTCGATAACATGGGCACATATAGAAACAAAAACTACTGTTTAAAAAAAAGAGAGACGAAAGAGAGGAGTTACCCCAAAGGTTACAAGATTAGTAATGGATAAAAATTTGGGTACTGAAGGAAACCTTCATGTGCAGCTCTAAGACAATTGTCAATGGAGAAGAAAGATTTGTAAAGTGGCCACAAATTAGGACTTCATTAAAGCTACACATCCATGCAAACAGAAATGATATCTATCTTTTGAATCCATAAATACAAATTAATGGAGATTAGCAGAATATTAAAATGCTCAGATTAAGCAACAAAATCATATTTTTAGAATCAATGAATACATAACACCTGTTTGGATGAGATTTGATAGGATTCAATAAATTCATATTCAACTATTAGTAGGATTCATACGGTTTTCATCAATGAAAATATAAGGTAATGAACTAACTAGCCAAAAAAAATTTCAACTTCAGAAAGGTCCAAAAAGAAAATAAGTGCATGAAGGGGGCAACTCGCAAGCATTACTCATCCAATGGCCTCATTTTAGGCCTATGTTTGGGTAAAATGCCTCTAAAATATAACTTCTGACAGCAAATTATAGTTGTATGATGATACGAATTAACAAATGCACCTTCAAAACATTGCATTAAACATGTCATAATCTATTTGACAATATGCATAACATTATAGAATAAATACGTAAAATTGGTTTAACAATACAGGAAAACAAGAGAGCATTAAAAAATGACGGCTAAAGCTGAAAATTTTGACCTCTTATAATAAGTCAGTATTTTTTTTACATCAAATCTCAAAAGAATTGTCAAATAACATATACTAGATTGCACAGTGGTATAACCAAATCAAACAAACATTATAACTAATATGCAACATATTCTAAGAATTTCAACAAAAAGTGGAGCAAATAAAGCAAAATAATAATAATAGTAATAAAGCTTAGCATTTGCTAGCAGCAAAATCTGAAACACTAAGTGGCTGTCTGTTAATGGATTTAAGTTTTAACTCAAAATCTTACCAGATAGAAAAAAAACAGGGCAAATTTTAAATCTAGGATTTAGTAAATCCTATTGTTTCACAATTCCTTCACAGTTTTGCTTGAAATCTTGGATTTACTAAATCAATTACCAAAAAGCTCCTAGAACTCAGACAAAATAATGAGGGTTCTTAGACATCAATTGTGAAACATAAGGGCACATTAATGTTATAACATAATATGAAAGTTAAAACTAACCTTAATGACTGCAATATACTTTTCTGATCATTGAGAAATATTTGATGATCTTTCATCATCAGTTCCAACTCCTTAATTCCAGTAGAATCCATATCATGAAACACACCATCCACCCTTCTACTAAGTTCTCCAAAGTTCTGCTTCAACTGAGAAACTTTAACTTCAAACTGCTTATGTGAATTGAAGCAATTATCTGCCCATTTCCGCAGATCATTCTCCTTCACAAGATCTAGCAAACATTTCCTCGAATCATTTTGAAGCACAGGATGGAGCTTGACAGACCTCAACCTTTCCACATCCCTCTCAAAATTTTTCAGGAGTTCAGAGTGATACCGATGCTGCTGATTGAAGCACTTGATGAAATCAGAGTATCTTTGCTGTAATTTCCTGAAAGTATGGCCCAGATTTCCCTGAGCAGTCTCTAAAGCTCTCTCCTGAACCTGCATCTCCCTCAACAGCCGCTTGCAGACCTCGAATTTCGATCGTGTGGATCCATAAATGACATTTGCGAACTGGAAGTGGAAACGAAATTGACGCTCGTAGGAGCCCAAAGCCTTTAAAGCAGGATCAGATGCGTCGTCCAAGGGGTGAGGGCTTTGAGACGGTGAAGGAGGAGCTGGGACTGCGGCATTGGGTATATCGATTGTTTCAGATGGTGGAAGGGTAGAGTCGGCATGGAGTCTGGATTTATTGTAAACGAAAACTTCACTGTCATCCTGTGGAAGCTTATAGTGGGCTAATGTATTCTGAGAGTCCAACGAAGTGTTCCTGCAGAGGAGGAGCTGATCGCCGATATGCACTCCACAGAGCGACTCGATCGACCTTTGGATCGCCTCCACAGGGGTTGAGCCATCGCATTCAAACTCGTAGCTATGACCATTCTCAGCAATATGAACCAGCAGCTTCCTCCCGGGGACGAATTCCTCCGTCGAAATACTAGACCTGGAACTCATCTTCCCAACTCCTCCGACGGGCAAACCCTAATCGACCTAAACAAAACCTTAAAATCATGAAAATCAAATAAAAAAATCAAACAACAGTTCACAACACAACCCAAAATGGAACTCCTAAACCCTAACTTTCTCATACCCAACACCAAATCTGCAAAAGGCAATCACAGAAAGTAAGTCTTCGGGAACAAATCCCAGCTCAAAAATCCACACGCCTGATGCTGCAAAGAAACAAGGCGACGCCTTTATGAACTCTTCCGCGGGATCCTTTGACCAAGATGGTGAAATCAATCACACCAAAAGGCAAGATACTTGGGTGGATTTGGAAGCCGAAACGCAAAGGTTGAGAAGAAAAAAAAGGAGTCGGTTAGGAAGACGAATTAGCTTGTGTCTATGTCTATGGAGGAGAGAAAACTCCGCGAAGAGATCGAGGAGGAAAAGGAGAGAGAGTATACACGCTTTTGCTTTAATTGATCGTATGGAAGTAGAGGAGGAGAAAGTTTGAGGAGGCTTCTGTGGCAAGAAATGAGTCGCACGGTGACCTGTGGGAGAAGAAAGCGCTCCCTCTTTCCCCTCCAGGAAGAAGACGAGAAGGACCAGTGGATTTTATCCGAATAAACCGTGACCATTTTCGTAATTACCTCAACATTCTCAATTATCCCAATTTATCAAAACTAAAATGCTTCATGTGTTTTCCTGGCTCCATGATTCTACAAAATATTCCGTCTGACTTACACCTCCGCACTTCTGGACGGTCAACTATCAACGGTTATGTCGCCCACTGATGATGTGTGTGTATGTGTCATTGACCACAGATTGTTGGTTGCTCGCATGCCCTGACTGTCAACCACCCGCGGTCATGTCGTCTGTTGATAACATGTATGACAGATTGACAGTGTGACCACCAGTGGTTGGTCATCCCGACGTACGGCGTCCGGACAGAATATTTTCTCCCAAGATTGGGCATTTTCTCAAGCACCGAAAAGTTTCATATTTAAAACAAATAATTGAATATTTTTTGTGGCTGAAACATAATTTCTTCAAGTTTACATTTTTTAAATGCTCTTTTTAATGTTTTGGATGGTAATTACGTAAAAAACCCCATATTTTAAATATTTATTTATTTATTATTAATCATATTTTGTGTATCTAGGTATTTATGATTATAAATAAATTTTTTGATGAGGAGGTTTTAGTGTTATAATATAAGGATTAATTGTAAATCAAATCTGAATATTTCATTAATAATTAAATCTGAGTTTTAATAAAACTAATTGATGAGTTTGAATTTAGTTTGAAATTTTGGTTAAATTCATTCATCAATGAATTTGCATATTTATTTGGATATGTAAATAGTCAATTAAAGATATTTAAATGAGCAATAAATGTTTAACATTTAATGCAATATGATTGTTGGATATCATAAGAAAACCACCCACTTGACACCATCCTAAAGTAGAGTAATTTTTTTTTTTTTTTTTTTGGCTTTCATGCATATGAAATGAATGATTGGATTTTGATCACTCTAGCTCAAGTAATAATGAACAAACCTAGCTTAAGTGACAAATAGTTTATAATTCTATATGCCACATAGTCTTATGTGTGTATGTATTTCAGATCAGTTGGTCGGGCATCTGCTTGTTAGTTGTAAGTCTCCTCTGGTATGAAATTCGATTCCTCCCGAGTATAGGGTGTGGCACTCAAATTATAGACGCATGAGGGATGGTTGTGACTCCTATCATAGTCTTTGTTCATTTCTTTATTATTATTATTATTATTATTATTATTATTATTATTATTATTATTTTATATATATATATATATATATATATATATAC
>JXCR01125228.1:77552-97835 GCA_002079205.1 Phalaenopsis hybrid cultivar
ACTCAAAATTGTATTATAATTAAATCATAAATCTAATTTAGTTTATAATTAAAATTGTTCACAAATCGTATTATAATTGATTATATTGTATGATCTAAATTGGATTTGCAAAGCAATCAAATCAATCTCATTTATTAGATCCATTTATGAATAAATTTATGTAATCTATGTCACATAAGATGATTCTTGACATATATATTGAAATGAACAAGTCATATGTATAATTAACTTCAAATAGTGACATAACATAGTGATCATATATTCCGTCTTTAACTATTTCAAATAAACGATTAATTTTAGTTTTGATGGTTAAATGACTATATATGTGCTACTATTGAATGGATCAAATAGTGTATTTAAATTTGACGTATTCTTGAAAATCTGAAGTTTTTTTGTTCATATTAAAAATTAAAATAGAGAAAAATATATTAAAACAACCAGACAGCTTATTTGGATCAACTGCTGATCAACAACTCATCTGGATCAATTGCTTATCATCAAATTGTCAATAAGTTTTCTAGAAAATAATTTCTAAAACTAAGGGCAATTTAATATCAATTCTATGTTTTTTTTATTATTTATTTATTATTATTTAATTTAAAATAAATAATATGTTCACTAAAGTTAAAATATATTTTTTATTTTTTATGTTTATTGAATAATGAAATTTAAAATATGATTGGGCATGTGATCAGGACAGACAGAGGCGCGTGGCAAGTAATTATAAATATTTGAAGCACCTAAAAAGATATTTTTAATATTTTTAAAAAGGGCACATAAAAAAAAATACATTTAAGGGACATGCTTTTAAAAAAAATTAAAAAAAATAAATTTGTTGGTATATTCATATTGACCAATTCAATATGAAAGTTTGATCTATAGTTGACTAGAGAAAATATCTCATTTGGTCCAAAAGTCATGGCACATGATTTCCATGCACACAAATAAATATAAGTTAACTTAGGAAAACAAATTATAATGAATAAAAAAAAATTCTTAACATATTTATTATTGTACAATTAATTTTAGGGGGCGATTGCATATATTTACATATCTAACCCCTAAACTTCATATTAAACATATTAATATTTTAATATTTGAAAATGTCAAATGCAAACTTTGTTGCATGTATAAGGGGGCATATATGTAAAAAATGAAGTTTAGGTGTTCGATCTGTAAATACTTAGGATTTGAGTGGTATGTATGTAAATTTTGAATAAAATAATATCTGATCAATGCCAATGCATGCTTACAACAGCCGAATGGGCCAAAAACAGCTCCACCTTAGCCATCTTGTTTCGACTTCGAGCCAGAATGAGCTGATTTTAAGCTGGAACGGATCCAAATAACTCAATTCGAGACAATTAATTTCAATTTTGAGCTGGTTAGAGCTCGATCAATTTCGAGCCTTGAAATCAGATCATTAACGACCGACTACTTTATATAATTTTTTGAAAGCACTTCAAAATTTGGTTCATTGTATCCATTCCGATAGATCTTCCCTTATTTTCATTAGTTCATACTTTCTAACAATGTTATAAAAAATAGTCAAATTGTGAAAGCAACAATTTCCTATAATTTCAACCATTACTATTAACATAATTATTATTTTATTTTATTTGGTACTTATCAATTTGAATCTTATCACTCCATCATAAACACTTGCTTTGTTGCTCGTGCATCTTGTGCATTTCAATATTATAAATAATATATATATATATATTGAAAAAAAATGTCCGGAGGCTATGATACGAGCCTTCCGCCACCCTCATGTGTTTAACTATTCGAGGACCACTATCACTACGAGCAAAATGGCCAGTGAAAGACTCGAACCCGTGACCGGAGGGACTTACGACCTTCAAAGAGGCTGCTCTACGAACAAGCCATGACTAACGACACTATATATATATGTGCGACCTGTTGGTTGGCATCCTCGATATAAGACCCATTCATGTCGTGAGTTCGAATCCTCTCTGACACAATTGACCTTATAGAAGTGATACTCGAATTGTTATGCACATTATGATTGACTGGAGGATCATATAATAACCTATGATCATTTCTTTTATATATATATATATATATATATATAGATGACCTATAAATATATTAAAAATTGAGACGAAATTATAGCCACGTGAAGATTAGGCATGAAAAATAAAAGATGGAATCTTCCATGCTTTTTGGGATGATGAGGCACAAGAAACTAATTATTGAAATGGGAATCAATTCATCTTTGTGAATCTATGAATGATAATATAGAGATGGAATTGGGTTAAAATTTATATTTTTTTTAATAAAAATAATAAAATTTAATATTTTTTTCAAATGTAATTCAGCACCATTAAAATTTACATACACATCACAAAATTCATATATATTTGCATTTCTCGCACCAAAAATTTAATTTTTACATTTATAACTTTTAAATGTTTTATATCACATACAAAATAAAATATTGCTCCTATTAGAATTTAAAAAGTGAAGTACATATTTTTTAAGCCAAAGTAGCATAAATGTAAAAATCAAAGTGAGAGATCTATGTATGTACCTAAAGTTGAATTTTTACATAGATATGACCTTACCGAAAAGGTATATTCGACAATTTAAAAGAAAATATACGTGTATATTTATGTAAATATATAAGAATTGGCTGTTACATATGTAAATATCCCACATACTTATTTCATTGTTATGCATGCCGGGTAGAAAAATTTTAATTTGGAAAAGCAGCATCCGCCGAGCTTCTCCCAAAGTTGTTTTGCAAAAGTCAATTTTTCGCTGTTTTAGATCATAGGCGGCCTTCGTTTCCGCGAGAAAAATTTGCGTATGTAAGATATACGCAGCACTGCCTACACCCGGGAGGTTATTCAGAGGGCATTAGAGAGTTATATCCGTATTATACCTCCCGTAATCTCCCTGTAATCTACTTATAACTTACAAATATATGAAAACAGAAGTGCGAAACTTATTAGAAGCTACAAGTAGGCTACAAGAATGTTACATGGAAGTTACAGAGGGTATAACATGGATACAACTCCTAATACCCTCTGAATAACCTCACATATGTAAGCAGCGCTGCGTACGCCTGACGTACGTAAATTTTTCCCCATCTCATCAAACTTGATGAAACTCATTCAAATGAAACCTTAAATACTAAATATATAAATACATAAAAAATGTATGATATTTATGTAAATACACTTGGTAATAATATAACAAAACAGTGGGAATGAATTTTTGGAGGCAGTTGATTGCGATTTTGCAACCACAGATTCAATGGAATGCGACAGCTCCCGACGCCTTCAAGGAAGGGGACAGAAAGAGCCGTTTTCTCCGTACTGGCCACTTGAGGTCATGCAACATGCAAAAAATGAGTGAGATGGGGCCCACACCTAGGGTTCATCTCGGAACCCTAAAATAACAGAGCTTTAGAATCAAGCCAGCCGGGTTTGATTAATTTCTTTTTTAGAAATGTCAGATCGGATTTATTACGCCGTTATTTAAGGCATGTTAGAAAATAATATATTAGTTATTTAATTTTTTTAATAAAAATTTATAATAATTACAAAAATATCTGAATATTTAATTCGCTACAACGAACCTTCACAGCAATATTAAACCTAAATTTTACTTTTTTTACATTTCCACCAAATAAATATTTCCGACCGCGTTAAAGAAGGTAAAATACACCCTCATACATGAAAAATTATTAATGGACTCCTACAGGTCAAGCTGAAAGGCAAAAAAAAAAAAAAAAAAAAAAAAAAAAAAAAAAAAAAAAAAAAAAAAAAAAAAAAAANAAAAAAAAAAAACTCATTTTCTTGCGATCCGGCCAGGTAACACGAAAATATTCCTCTCGTGTTATTCTGCGTTATTCAGGTATTATTGTAGTTGTATTAATATGTTATTGTGTTATTATAACACCAAAAATATCCTAGAACACATACCACCACAATAACACCTGAATAACGCGAAAAAATACCTGAAACAAAAATTTTTTTTTTTTCTGTCACATCCATATGACGTGATTTCAATGAACTACAAACGTATCTCTACGTCCGGATTCGTCCGTCCAGATACGTCCGGACTCCGGATGTAATATTTGTTCCTCATAAATAGATAACATTACTTACATTTAAAAAATAAAATTGTACATAGGAATTGTGGGGACGTGTATGTAAATAATCCAGAACGAGGGGTATTAGTTCTGGATTATTTACATACCAAACAATTCCTATTAATTTACAAATCTAGCACAAACATTGACGTCTACATTTCTAAGATTCAAATCTTCATATCACAAAAAGAATACCTCTCTTGCTAATTTTTTGAGTGCGACACAACTCTTAAAACGTGGTAGAGTCATATAAATGTAAAAAATTAAAATTTAGATGCTGGATATGTAAAAAACATAAGAATTATGCGGTGCATTTGTAAATCTTCCTTTATTTTGTGTTGCACTTCAAAGAAAAGAAGACTAATCGGGACCAGGAAAAAGTTGAGAGTTGTGAAGTCGAAAGAAAACAGAACAAATTCTATGAAGATCTATTAACATTTCAGCAAACCCTAAACAAACAGAGTTGGAAGGATGCCTCAAAAAAATTGAGCTTTGACTCGTAATAATTGATCAGAAATTACAAAACTGGACGGCAACAAGTGTAACGCATAAGGCCAATCCCACTATTCTATAGTATGACAGCAAGATAGAACCATTTTAGATACCTTCCGCTCGTTTCCTATGTATTTACAAATCTAACAGCTAAACTTTACATTTTACATATTATTGTGTGTTGGAAGATTCGTGACGGCATAATGATAATTTAATATCTCACCATTGTAAGGAGATCCAACACACACACACACACACACATATATATATATATAGTAGGAGACACAAGGATGTTTTAAGTGGAAAAACATTACAAAAGGAAAAAGAATCATGGACAAACCTAATCGAAATAATACACTATATGATTGTATGTCCACTATGTGATCGTAAATACATTAGTTAACTCTTCTCTTAAATTAAAAAGAATTAAATTATAAAGTTGATTATTATAAATGTAGAATGGTAATCATCCTTTCATGGTCATAACTGGGCTACAATAATTGTACTTTCTGGCGATAATAGCGATAGCGTGTAGCAAATGGTCTAGTTTATTTTTACGAAGGCAACAGTGAGTGTAATAACATTAGCTTGCTATAGAGGTCGTAGTTGAAGGCCGTAATAGTATATGATAGCTTTAAGAAAATTAATTAACCACAAAGGTCGTAGTGAACACCATAAGTCGAAGTGGGCGACTACAATAGTAACTGACCATATAGGTCGTAGTGGGAAGTTGTAATAGCAACAAACTACATAGGCCGTATTTAGTCATGTAGACCGTGTTGAGAAGCTACAATAAAAACTTGCCACATAGTCGTGGTGGGTCGCTACAAGAGCGTCAATTGGTCACAAAAAGGTGTAGCGAAAGGTTGAATGGCAACAATTAAACATGTAGACCGTAGTGGGGAATTACAATAGCAATTAGCCACATAGACTGTAGTAGAGAGCTGCAACAATATCATTTTGCCACAAAGACCATAATTTGTGCTACACCAGTTGGTGGTAGTAACCCTTTTCTCGGGTTTACTATCACGCCAAGGACCATGACTTATCGGTATACAATGTAAGGAGGAGATTTCAGGAGCCTGGAGAAAAATCATCATACTCTGAGTACGATGATTATAAGAAGCTGTAACCGGAAG
Organism: Phalaenopsis hybrid cultivar; assembly: GCA_002079205.1. Taxonomy (NCBI): domain Eukaryota; kingdom Viridiplantae; phylum Streptophyta; class Magnoliopsida; order Asparagales; family Orchidaceae; genus Phalaenopsis; species Phalaenopsis hybrid cultivar. Next base: position 83,304 of record JXCR01125228.1, read on the forward strand.
TTATCGCCAGATCTTCGATAAGACGTTATTTGTTACCCCGTACTTGGGATACATCGATACACTATTTTTAAGCTATGTCGTTCATCGTATTCACAACACATCGTTACACTGTATTCATGCTATGTCATTATAATGCATTCAGATATTTCATAACACCGTGTTCGAGGTACTTCGCTGGACAATATTTAGAATACTCGTTACTCTGCAGGCTGCTTCATTACTCCCAACATACGTCGTTACTCTGCAGCATACGTTGTGACTCCACATAATGCTTCGTTACTCTGCAAGTATATCGTTATTCCATAAGGTGATTTATTGCAACGTTCGTTGTTACTCCATAAGTTCCACCAATGACGACAAGTAGGGAGTGAATAATAACAAACAAAGGGTAGCCGATAATGGTCGATGGTCGAAAGTGGTAGGCATCTACAGAGGCAAAAAATGATCGCCTTACCTTAAGTCTATAGAACAACTCAAGAAATTAACTCCTCAAGATCCAAGTCCAGCTCCTATGCCTATTTTCAAGAAAAGAGATGAGCTCTATTTATAGATTTTGGGAGTGACATCCTTTATAAATATTACATGAATGCGAACCACTCTATCGGATGACCCGAAGGATTTTCCTAATCAGATGATGTTTTATAGACATTTAAGTGCCTTAATGAAATTAAAATTGAGTGATAGGCTTGCTAGATTAGTTTAATTGATACGCTCAATTTGACTATAAGCTTATCAAATATAGAGTCTATTTGATCTTCCAATTAACCATCAAAGCCTCCCATAAATTGTTTAACAACTTCATATGAGCTTTGATTTGACTTAGACTGGATTAATTTTTTTGTCATTGGGTTCGTCTCGTTGAGCCAATCAATTTGAATATTAGTTTGCTAAAATAAGAGTTTTGAATGATTTTTTAATTTGAATTAAAACATTAACATAAAAAATACCCCAAGATTCATGCCTAATGACAAATTTGTTGATGAGACTTTTAACTTTTATAACACATATATACCTCCCAAATCTTTCATATCATATAAAAAAACATAATTATTTTAACTTTTAAAAAATGATATGACTTTTCATGCATAAATAAAGTGGTATGTATATAAAAATTAAAGGTTGGGAAATTTCGTAGCCATGAGTCTCATACATGATCTGACAATCCACATTATCAAAGGCTTTCTTAAGGTCGTTTTTAGAGGTAAAATGCCCAAGACTGCAAGAGGAGCTAGTCATGTACAAGTTCATTTGCAATGATGATAAAGTCAACAATATAAAACCATATATGAAGACAGCTTGGGCAGGATGAATAAGGTTAGTAAAAGATGGACTTGATCTCGTGAACAATAAACATAGAAATAACCTTATAGATGATGTTACAGAGCGAGATATACCTAAGCTCATTGAGATTTTCATCATAGAAATTTTTAGGATGCGTGATGAGTGTTTAACAATGCTAGAAAGGTTGCATGAGACATAAAAAACAAGCTTGATAGACTCAATAAGGGGTTAGCAATAGACCAAATATCTTTAAAGATTTAGAAATGAATTCATCAAGGCCTGGGGCTTTGTTTGATCCAATGCAAAAAAGAATTCTTAATTTCATCATTAAAAAAAAAAAATCAAGAGGTCATATGTGGTTCGGGTTTGTTCAGGTTATTGACCGTTTAAAAATAATATAATCTAACNCAGTTTAAAAATAATATAATCTAACATTACGGCGCCCATCCTCAACAAGAGCGAGTTCTAACAAAGAACACTTAAATCCTTAACATCACACTAAAAAATATTACTAACATTCATTTTTTTGAAATAAAATGCACCTTTCATTCCTATGCTTTGATGCCATTAGATCATGTTAAGCATTATATTTGTAAATAACAAATTTTAGAAGTTAGACATGTAAATATATAGAATTGTGGGGTATGTATGTAAATTCTCACAAATTAAATAAGTGAAGTCAGTACAGGTGATCAAATAAATAGCTTAAATAAAAAAAACGATAATATCTCATGAAGGAGAAAAATTAAATACAAATAACAATGACCACAATAATACTGCAGGTCCAAATACAAAATAAGTTAGAGACGTATAAGTAGTCAACCAGTTGAATCAAAGTTTGTCTGCTTCTATTACGTTGATTTCTCCTGGTTTCAGCATATAATTACATGACAACATACAATAAATACAGCCAACATGAACTCAACAAGAAGTTTTTTCTCAACACTCAACCACACCCCCATGATGCTTTCGATACACTATTTATATTATTATTCTTGTTGGGTGCAAAATAAATAAAATAGAAGAAAAATTAAATGTCATGCAATTTGGGGTTGTAACAAAAAATAGGTTTGATCAGTAAAACTATAATTACATACCTCAAATGTATGTATTGATTTGATTGCCCAAAATACTGTACATTCCTGCTTCTAAGCAGCAGCGCTTATATCCTGCTTGTCATGAGATATGCTGCAATCAATGTGAAAGACTAGGGTTGATGAAAATAATAGAATTATGCAAGCAGAAGCTGGAGAAGAAATGGAACCAGATAATCGGAAATCACCTTATAAAAACAATGAATTAGTTGAAAAAATAAGGAGATTCGAGAACTTTTTGAAGATCAAAATCGCCTCGTTGGGGCAGAGGAGGAAAAGTTAACGTTGGAAAAGATGTCTCAAAACTCTCAAGCAGCTGCAAAGATGCAAAATTTAAAATAAATAAATAAACTGAGAGTTTAAGCATAAAAGATTTTTTCTTTTTTGCTTTCGGGATTGGGGTGGTGGGGAAGGAACTTACATATATACCACCAAATTCTTATGTAAATATATATCTAACAGCCACGTTTTGATATTCACTAGTAACACAGTATTACAATCACAGCAAACATATGCATGAAAAAATAAGCATTGCTTTAGAAAAATTTAATGAGTGATAATTTTGACATTATGTTAAAAATTTGGTGGTTTGATATTTAAATATCAAAGCTATAACAAAATATATATATATATATATATATATACACACACACACACATACATAGCTCTGCTAGGGTTTTGCCCGACAGCGAAAACTTGCTTTGATTCCTTCATTTTCATTCCAAATCGACGACGAAGGGCTCCTTCGGTTTCGTCATCTTCCCTGTCGCAGTAAGGATCTCACACTGATATGACTTCGTCATTTCGTCTGCTCCGATTTCGTGACTTCGTTTGTTTCAATTTTACCCGCTCGACTTAGCGATTGCTTCAACTTCGTTCGCTTGTTTCGCCTGTGCCTCGACTGTCTGCTTCCTGCTCGACACCGTCCCTTCCAATTGCCTTGCCAAGTCGTTCTGGAGATGACATCGACAATTTGTTCCTATGCCAATGCACTTGTAGGTGACTTTCCTATCCCTATTCATGCTCCTCTTTCAGGTTCAGAGCCTGGGTTTCATATTGACAAGTCCTGCAATGTTCCTTAAACTTTCCACAACGCTCATGAAGGTGATGGTGATCACACTTTCAATAAAAAGCTTGTTAAAAAAAATGGAAGTCTGCTCTTATTCTCACTGAGGTTGAAACCAGCACTCACGCATCCTCTTGGCGTTTTTCTCTAGTGGGGAAATTCTTTTATGGTCACCCAAAACTGGAGATCATTCGGAAAGAATTTGATGCTATGAAGCTATTGGGCAGCTGGAATGTAACTTACTTGATGGTCGAGATATACTTATTCAGATATCTCACGATGCCGATTACACTCGCATTTTTTCTCGAAAAGTTATCAAAATCAACAACTGTTTTATGAAAATTCTGAAGCGGACAGTCGATTTTTATCCAAAAGCAGAGCCTCCTATCATTCCAGTTTGGATAAAGTTTTTGGGGTTAAAATTATATCTGTTTGATTTGGAAATTCTCTACTCTTGAGCAACTGCTTACAGTAAGCCTCTCAAAGTTGATAGTCCTACGCTTACTGTTAACAGACCCTCTGTGGCTTGTGTGTTAGTTGAGAGAGATATCACTCAGCCAGTTCCGGATAAGGTATGGATTGACACCACTCACAAGGGATAATGGCAAAAAGTTGAAATAGAACCACACCCTCCTTATTGCTCTCATTGTAGTATGTTTGGCCACAGTTCTATTATTTGTTATCGTTTGCATCCTCATCAGAGGCTGAATATCATTAAAGATCAGTCACCTACTATCCCTACTGAGAAGGAGCAACTTGATCCCCTTTCCAACACCGCAATTCCAGATGAAGAACACCATACTACATGTACAAATTCAAATGTGATTATACCACTCACTGTTATTGAAGAAAACTCACTTACATGCAGAGGCTCACGAGAATGCTCCCACGATCCGATAAATGATCAGCTGGTACAACAAGCATTTGCTTCCAATGTTTAACAACCTACACAAGTCCGACACACTTTAGATCAATCCACAGATCATGTGAGCCAATATTCGGATGAGAAATGACAGGTTATTCCAGGAAAAAGAAGAAGAATGGAGGCTGGCTCGAGCTCGGGAATTTATTGGATAATACATTTTTTACTACTGACAATGACACTCATCTTACCAATTTATTAGTTGGCTCCTTCCCTAGAACTAAAGGCAGAGGTAAGACAAAATTGGGTCGCTCTCCAGCTACCTGATACTCCGTATTTTGGAACTTTTTGATTTTTTATTTAGGTTTATCATATTTTTTTTGTTGTATTTTCTCTTTTTGGAACCATTTGATGTGGTGGTTATCGTGTGAGCAGAGTATCATATTTGGGCCCTCACACACAATTTATTTGTATCCTAGTTTATATTTAATATATTAGTCATTGGGCTTTCTCAAAAAATATATATATACATACAGTTACATACTTCATTAATGTTCAACCTAACATCAAATACTATAATCTAGAAAATAAGTGTGAATGAGATAAATGATATAACAGGAAAAGGAAATGGGGAGGGATCTGCTCACATTCTCGAGGATGGGAATGTTGTAAAGCTCCACAAACTCTTCTCTTAGAATTTGATTCATCCTGTCCACGTCGCATGCATGCGTCCAGAAAGAATCATGCACCCCTGCAACCAAACGTTCAAATTTTTAAAATCAGAAATGGATGTTAACAAGCACATTCTAGCATTATATATTCAAAACTAACAAATAGATTTACTACAAAAATTGAGTCAGTTATGAATAAAATAAAAAATATGGCCATGAGCTAAGCAGCAGTGGAACCCGACGGAATCCTGCGGTATCATGAATTTCCGCAATCCCATGATTGCAGGATAGATCGGGATAGGTCGGATGCGACTCCCGCCCACATGAAATTCCATAGAATATTCCTTAAGTGCAACATGGCCCATTTTAATACATACTTCAAATATGAAAAAAAAAAAGAACATTGACATGCAATCCTGCAAGCAGAAAAGATTCTTGCATACAGCAATCCCGGGATTGCGGGGTGGGTTGGACGCGAGTACCGCACCCCTAAAAATCCATAGAATATTCATTAAAGAACAATGACATGCAATCCTGCGAGCAGAAGAGATTCTTGCAGTGCAAAATCCATAGAATGTTCCCTAACTACATCATGGCCCACCTTAATGCTCGTTTAAATCAAGATGTCAATAATAAGGACAAATGAACACATCATATATATATATAGATAAAATCAGTTATAAAGATGCTTGGTGTATACACACACAACCAACTCAAGGATGCAAAGCTTATACTACTCACTCTAAAAGATCATCCTGCGAGCAGAAAAAAATATTGCAGTGCAAAAATACATAGAATGATATTTAACTGCATTATGGCTCACTTTAATCCTAGTTTAAATCAAGATGTCCATAATTAGGATACAAATAAATGAACACTGTGTGTGTGTGTGTGTGTATAGATAGATAAGGAAAGAGCAACACGTGGCTCCCTACGTGTTGATATAAAAAGAAGGTACAAAAGTGAGGGAGGGAAGGAGGATCATCATCTAAAAACAAAAGGAGGGTCCTAGGGGTTTCTCTATCCACATTATAACTCCACGCCAAAAAAATGAAAGAAAGGTGATAAAATGTATTGTGTACTGTCGGCACTTAAAAGGAGAAAGTTACGTTTGGGGGTCGCCCGTAAGAAGCTGTCGGCCGCCGGAATCGANTTCATTCTAAAAGATCATCCTGCGAGCAGAAGAAATTATTGCAGTGCAAAAATACATAGAATGTTATTTAGCTGCATCATGGCTCACTTTAATCCTAGTTTAAATCAAGATGTCCATAACTAGGATACGAATAAATGAACACAGTGTATGTATGTGTATATATATATATATATATATTGTGCCTCGACTNCCTACGTGTTAATATAAAAAGAAGGTACAAAAGTGAGGGAGGGAAGGATGATCCTCATCTAAAAACAAAAGAAGGGTCCTAGGGGTTTCTCTATCCACATTATAACTCCACGCCAAAAAATGAAAGAAAGGTGACAAAATGTATTGTGTACCCAAAATACATAAGATCCTGTATACCAAAAGAAAAGTATACCCAATATATACATGTACACCAAAAGCAACCAAAAAATCAAAGAAAAAGCTCGAGTGATTCGATGAGTTTGAAGACACGGCATCAACATCCAGTTGAGACCCAAATAAGTCATGTGTAAAGCAAGCCACATGAGGATCCTGCAGAGATCAAAAAATAAAAACAAAAGAGAGAAATCACATCCCTTTCCGTCATAGAAGACAGTAAACCGAGGAGGCCAAGACCACACTATAATCTTTGTAGTCCAAAGAAAAACATAAGAGAACTCCTGCAATAGATCAAACAGAGGAATACAACAGGAAAGAAATTCCACAAAAGGAATAGGAAAATGAGAGGAGCCCTCGTCCAGAAACAACTCCTGCCAAAGGAGCAAGAAATGTCAAACCGAACATGGCGTAGTAACAGTACAACAGGTGAGTAGTAAACCACCACATAGTTGCAAGCAAGGAAGAGGAACCACACAAAGGTATTCACAATAAAGAACAGCCCAGGGGCATCCACATCCCCAACCACCAAGCAGCAGACAAAAATAATCCAAACCATCCCAATACCGAAGTATGAATATAGAAAGTAGAGGATATGAGACCTGAATACTATAGAAAATGCCATATAGCCCATCCAAATTGTTTGGCAAAACAGGAGCCAAACCATTCCACCGAAATACATAAAAAATAAACAAGGCGCGGCAAACAAACATGCTATCAGAAACCATCACAACGGACATAAGGAGCATCTAACTTGTCCCCAAAAACCAAAGTGCATAGGGGGGACAGATCCCACCCAGCAGTTGTAACTTGTGCTACCTAAAATAGCAAGCCAATTTGCGGGTCTATTCCCCTCACAATGTATGAACCTCCAAATAATAAACATATGAGAGGTTAATAGTTTAATAATGTAATACAAAATATCCTAGGAGGCATCAGCTCCATTAGCAAGAATATCAACCAAAATGCGAGAGTCGCTTTCAAGGATAATAAAATGCCAACTAAAGTGAATGAGATCATGACAGCATTCAAGATGGCCCGAGCCTCCGCCTCAAGAGGAGTATCATAGAAATAGGGATGTGAAAAGAAAAGAATATAGTCCCCGACATTATTCTTGGCAATGCCCCCACAACCTGCACTGCATCTCGGATGATTTTTGGGTGGTCGGAGAGTTAACACCACTTTGATGGATAAATTCACTGAAGCTATGGACTTGGCTGGCATCTCTGATCTGGGCTTTGTTGGTTCTAAGTTCACTAACAAAATGGGCAAGCTTTTTGAATGCCTTGATAGGTGTTTTACTAATCAATTGAGAATATCCTCTTATGGTTTCTCTCAAGTTCAGCATCTTTGCAGATCTGATTCTGATCACAGTCCCCTCCTATCCTTTCACTTTTTCAAAAAGGTCTCCAATTATCATTTCGTTATACACACACACACCACACACACACACACACACACACACACACACACACCCAACCAACTCAAGGATGCAAAGCTTATACAATTCACTCTAAAAGATCATCCTGTGAGCAGAAAAGATTATTGCAGTGCAAAAATCCATAGAATGTTATTTAACTGCATCATGGCCCACTTTAATCCTAGTTTAAATCAAGATGTCAATAATTAGGATACAAATAAATGAACACAGTATACATATATATATATATACATATATATATACATATATATATACATATATATATATTCGAATTTTGTTGTAGCATATGCTAGCCGAAGTGTATTGGAACCACCTATTGAGAGAGAAGAGGGTACTCAAGTTATGGAGGAGTATCTGGATTAAGGTGTGTTGCAGGCAGAGTCAGATCAGCAATTTACCTCCATCGAAAATCCACCTAATATTCACACGAGACTACCTTTAACAGATGATTGACAGGTCTACAAATTTAGGAAGAAGAAGAAAGAAATGTCAGATCTCAGTAACTCTCAGGATGATTGTATCATTGTTTCAGACAGAAACCCACATCTCAGTATGTTAATGGACTCCCTCCCTAGATCTAAGGGAAAGGGAAGCGATAGATCCATCAACTACACCCACCATGATTAGGAGTTGTTTCTTTTTATTTTATTCTTGAGGAATACATTTGTAATCCCTGTGAGTGACATCTTTGTACCCACTCACTAAAACCTTTGCATCATCTTTTTTTTATGAATGAAATAGATATATATAAAATCAGTTATAAAGATGTTGGGTGCAGTGTTTTGCAATAAAGCACAACCAACTCACAGAAGCAAATTTTATACTATTTGCTCTAAAATCAACATAAAAAACAAGTCATTATCCCATTGAGTGGGTTCGGCTACAAAAATCTTTTTTCTCCATTGCCTCCTATTGAGTGCCATATTTTCATGTAGTTCTAATAGATTAAGATCTTTTTTTATACAATATGCCCGTCTTTTTAGGTCTACCTCTGCCTTTCTTAACATCAGTCGTAGCTAAAACTTCTACTTTGCTAACTAGATCATCAGATGGTTGACTTTTAATGTGACCAAACCATCTAAGACAACTCTCTCTAATCTTGTCAGTCATTTGAGCTACACCAACCGTATCACAAATATATTCATTACGGATTTTGTCTCTAACTGTGAAGCCACTCACCACCTAAGCATTCTCATCTCAGTAACACTTAACTTTGTTTTATGGTTCTTTTAAAGGCCAACACTCTGCGCCAATGAGCATTGCAGTCTCACCACCATCATATAAAATTTTCCTTTTAATTTAAGTGGTACTTTGCTATCAGACAATAGACCTGATGCATTCTTCCACTTCAACCAACCAACTTGAATTCTACTATAACGTCCCTATCTATATCACCATCACTTTGAACAATAGACATGGGATATCTAAAATATTCACACCTTTTAATAATTTGATTACCCATAGTTACAACTCTGCCACTAGAGCTGCTACTACTAAAATTACATTCCATGTATTCAGTTATAGTTCTCCTCAAACAAAGGCCTTTAAACTCCAATTTAGACCTCCATAATTTAAGTTTTTCCTTAACTCAAATTCTAGTCTTATCCACAAGAAGGATATCATCAGTGAAAAACATACACCAAGATACATCCTCCTGTAAATGTCCAGTGAGAGCATTCATAACAAAAGCATAAAGATGTAAGTTTAAAGTTTATCTCTGATGTAATCCGACTGAAATAGGAAAATACTTGGCCAATCCTTCATCTGTTCGAACAAGTAACAACTCTAGTATACATATATTTAATGACTTAAATATAAGTCATATCAAAACCTTTCTTCTCTAGAACTCTCCAAAGGACTTCTCTTTAAATCTTATCATAAGTTTTTTCTAAACCAATAAAAATTATATGTAGAACCTCCTTATTCTCTGTGTACTTCTCTATCAAACCTACAATAAATATATAGGTTCTTTAGTAGACTTGTTAGGCATAAATCCAAACTGATTATGAGAAATTTTGGCATCACTTCTTAGCTTATGTTCAATTAACTTCTTCCATAATTTTAAAGTATAAAACATCAACTTAATTCCTCCATAATTTGCACAATCTTGTGCATCTCTTTTTTTTTTTTTTCTTAAAAATGAGAACTAAAATACTCTTCCTCCACTCCCGAGGAATCTCTTTAGTTTTTAAAATAATATTAAAGAGTTTAGTAAGTAAAGAAACTCTCAAATCTTATAAATATTTTCACACTTCCAATGGGATATCATTAAGTCCTACTGACTTTTTACCCTTGGTTCTCTTTAAAGCCTCCTCAACTTCTTTTTTATTAATGACCCAGTAAAAAAAAATATTTTATTATCATTAATGATATTAAGATCAATAAAGCGATCATACTTTTATAAACATCATTGAAAAGTTTATTAAAATAGCTCACCTACCTATGCTAAATATCTTCTTATAAGAAAACACTTTTTGATTTTCATCTTTAATACATTTTATCTTCACTTTTCTTTTCTCTTTGTTTAACTAGTTTATATATATATATATATATATTCGGTATAAAAATATTCGGTAGCAAAACCCATCAAGAAAATACTAAAGCAGAACTCATACTCTTTAGTAGCTAATATATTATAATGATGACTAAAAACATAATTTTTAGCGTCACAAATTTTTCTCTTAAACTCCCTATAGGTCACCTTATATTTTTTTCTAACTCTCTAAGCTTTAACATTAAAACCAATTTTTACAACACAACTTCTTATATTTTATATTTTTTTGCACATTATTATTCCACCATAAACTATTTTTATTTATAAAAAATTTTCATTTTGATCCTCTAAGTTATCTTTTGTCACTTGTTTAGTAGTGTTTGTTACTTTATCCCACATAGACTTTACTTCTTCATGAATCCTTTTAAAGGGAATGATGATGCGTGTTTCAGATGAACTTCGGTGATTATTTGTGTGGTAGTCATTTCCAAGAAAGTTATGAAGATAAATTAATAGGGCCAAATTTGGATGATGAGGAAATTACAAGCTTTTGGCTTCATGAACACCCTAAATCTTGAAATTTACTCATAAGATAAATTTATTCGCTTTAAAAGATCAATCCTTAAAATTTAATTGATGCAAATATCTTCCCAACATTTTATCAAGCTAGGTCTATAATTAATTTATAAGAGCATTTACATCAATATCTCTCAATTCATTAATATCACATAGAAAACATCACTGTTAATATCACTGTTATCACTTTTTAAAAGTCAAATATAACTTTTAATCCATTGGTTTAAAACAGCAATATGCTGTGTTAAAATGGATGTATAGGTTTGAGATATGTAAAAGAATCGTGTGCTCCGAATGTAACTTTCCCTTATTTATATTTTCTTAATGACTATCAAGCTCATAGATCATCAGCTTCCAAACCTCATTGAGGGTTAGAAAAGTAGATGTGCACAAAGCTTCGAGCTCTTTTTAATGAATCATTTTCAATAGTTCATCAGTTTGCCTCTTGAGCTCAACAAAATCGATGGACTTCATCCTATAATTACTGAGAATAGAGAAAGAACATCAAGGACTAATTCTACAGCATGGATAATGCTATAAAGAGGCAAGAATTCATAGGAAAATTATCAGAATACATATCTTGAAGTGGGGAAAGAACTCAAAACCTTCTGAATTGAAAATTTAATCCACAGGGAAGCTCTTTTTTCATCTCCAAACATACTTCGCTCAGCTATGCGGTCCAATGAGTTTAGAACAACAAATATGACAACATTCAAATCGAGAGCATCTCCTTTCAGACTCTGCTGAACCTATGAAAAGATATCCATTTGATAAATAGACTGGACCAATATATTCAGAGCAATAAAATTAACACAAAATGGAGCTTCGGTGATCGAAGTGTGACAACAATAAAAAATAGACATGTCACATACAATTTGAGTCTCAACTACCTCGACACCTATCAATGATGCTCAAATGATGCCCGAATGCAAAATGGATTTGTCTAGATGAAGTATGGGGAATCAATATTTGATAGTAATTGACTCGACTATCAATGTACATCATCCATGATCCAGCTTTCTGTTGAGAATCCTCCAAACAATTATCAATATCACAGCGGAATAGAATCACAAAGTTCGAGAAAATTGGAACAAATTAAACAGAAAGCACAAATAAAAAAACAATCGAAAAAAAAATAATTTTACATGGAAAAACCCGAGAACGGGAAAAAAATCTATGGTGACACACCATCACCACAAATTTCACTATGAATTTCAGAAAGTTTTACGGAGGATTCACACAATTTTTTTCTCTACACTCACACGAAGAAACATACAGCACACCACTCCACATTCTTCCTACTGATCCAACGCAAAAAATGCACGTCGAAAAACACCTTCACCGGGATTTTGTTGATAAACAAACAGGAAGAGTTACGCTCCAAGCCAGCACATACGCTGCCTGAAATCATGACATAAATAGTAGTTCTCGTGAAAACAACTCCGGGAGCCTAGGCAACCAGTTCTCTGGAAGGAGGCGCCCAGCGCTAGAAGGGGGCGCCTAAGCGCCCGCTTTGGACGTAAGACTTCCACCTTCTCAGTCTAGGAACACTCAATGAACGCTTAAGAACACAATCCGACGCCCACTTTTGGCGCAAGACTATCACCTTCTTGGTCTAGGAACACTCGATGAACGCTTAAGCACCCATAGATCGGCGCATAGGCGTCGGGTGCACTGATTGCATGGAAGCCAGTCAGCCAGCTGCTTATGGGTGCTATAATCAGACTCCACAACTAAAACTTTCTTGGTTACTAAATTAATTGTTCTGAAAAATTTAGTTCATTTCATTAACGACTTAGGCTTATATAGAGCCTTACAATATTTTTTTATAAATAAATCTCTAGACTTCCTCTATTTACAAACATGACTATAAATTAGATACAAATCTCAACACTTCCTCTCAAGATGGGCAAAAGATATCCACTAAGCTCATCTTGTCACATAACCCAGACAAATCTAATGAGCTAAGTTCTTTGGTGAAACAATCAATCACTTCCTCTCTAGGGGCTACATCATCTAGCTTCAGCAATCCATTATTCAGCTTTTCCTTGATGAAGAACCTATCAATCTCCACATGGTTGGTTCTATCATGTTGCACCGAGTTGTTTGCAATGTTGATTGCAGATTTGTTGTCGCACCACAACTTCATTCGAGCTCCTTGGTCCACCTTGAGCTCTACCAACAAGGCTCTCATACCCTTAAAACAAAACAAGGCTTTCAACCACATCATCTCGAAAAGTCCAAGGGTCGTGACCCTATACTTTGTTATTGACCTTGCTACAACCGACTATTTTTTTCTTTTCCAAGAGACCAAGTTCCCCNCGAGAGAAGAAGATACTCAAGTTATGGAGGAGTGTTTAGATCAAGGTGTGTTGCAGACAGAGTCAGATCAGTAATTTACCTCCATCGAAGATCCACCCAATGTTCACACGAGACTAGCTCTAACAGATGATTGACAGGTCTACAAATTTAGGAAGAAGAAGAAAGGAATGTCAGATCTCAGTAACTCTCAGGATGGTTGTATCATTTTTTCAGACGAAAACCCACATCTAAGTATGTTGATGGACTCCCTCCCTAGATCCAAGGGAAGGGGAAGCGATAGATCTACCGACTACACCCATCATGACTAGGAGTTGTTTCTTTTTATTTTATTCTTGGGGAATACGTTTGTAATCCCTGTGAGTGACATCTTTGTCTCCACTCACTAAAACCTTTGTATTATCTTTTTTTATGAATGAATTTTGCCTTTAATATATATAAATATATATATATATATTTATATATATATATAAAATCAGTTATAAAGATGTTGGGTGCAGTGTTTTGCAATAAAGCACAACCAACTCAAAGATGCAAAGTTTATACTATTTGCTCTAAAATCAACAACAAAAACAAGCTATTATCCCACTGGGTGGGGTCGGCTACAAAAATCTTTTTTTCTCCATTGCCTCCTATTGAGTGCCATATTTTCATTTAGTTCTAATAAATTAAGATATTTTTTTATACAATATGCCCCAGTCTTTTTAGGTCTACCTCTGCCTTTCTTAACATCAGTCGTAGCTAAAACATCTACTTTGCTAACTAGATCATCAGATGGTCGACTATTAATGTGACCAAACCATCTAAGACAACTCTCTCTAATCTTGGCAGCCATTTGAGCTACACCAACCGTATCACCAATATATTCATTTCAAATTTTGTCTCTAAGTGTGAAGCCACTCACCATCTAAGCATTCTCATCTCAGTAACACTTAACTTTGTTTTATGGTTCTTTTAAAGGCCAACACTCTGAGCCAATGAGCATTGCAGTCTCACCACCATCATATAAAATTTTCCTTTCAACTTAAGCAGTACTTTGCTATCAGACAATAGACCCAATGCATTCTTCCACTTCAACCAACCAACCACCTATGCTGAATATCTTCTTCTAAGAAAACACTTTTTTATTTTCATCTTTAATACATTTTATCTTCACTTTTCTTCTCTCTTTGTTTAACTAGTTTATATATATATATATATATATATATATAT
>JXCR01125228.1:97843-152350 GCA_002079205.1 Phalaenopsis hybrid cultivar
TGTCACAAATTTTTTTTTTAAACTCCCTATAGGTCACCTTATATTTTTTTCCAACTCTCTAAGCTTTAACATTTAAACCAATTTTTACAACACAACTTCTTATATTTTATATTTTTTTTGCACATTATTATTCCACCATAAACTATTTTTATTTATAAAAAATTTTCATTTTGATTCTCTAAGTTATCTTTTGTCACTTGTTTAGTAGTGTTTGTTACTTTATCCCACATAGACTTTATTTCTTCATGAATCCTTCTAAAGGGAATGATGATGCGTGTTACAGATGAAGTTCGGTGATTATTTGTGTGGTAGTCATTTCCAAGAAAGTTATGAAGATAAATTAATAGAGCCAAATTTGGATGATGACGAAATTACAGGCTGTTAGCTTCATGAACATCCTAAATCTTGAAATTTACTCATAAGATAAATTTATTCGCTTTAAAAGATCAATCCTTAAAAATTAATTGATCCAAATATCTTCCCAATATTTTATCAAGCTAGGTCTATAATTAATTTATAAGAGTACTTACATCAATATCACATAGACAATATCACTGTTAATATCACTGTTCTCACATTTTAAAAATCAAATATAACTTTTAATCCATTGGTTTAAAACAACAATATGCTCTGTTAAAATGGATGTATAGGTTTGAGATATGTAAATACAAAAGAATCGTGTGCTCCGAATGTAACTTTCCCTTATTTATATTTTCTTAATGGCTATCAAGCTCACACATCATCAGCTTCCAAACCTCATTGAAGGTTAGAAAAGTAAATGTTGCACAAAGCTTCGAGCTCTTTTTAATGAATCATTTTCAATAGTTCATCAGTTTGCCTCTTGAGCTCAACAAAGTCGATGAACTTCATCCTATAATAACTGAGAATAGAGAAAGAACATCAAGGACTAATTCTACAGCATGGATGAAGCTATAAAGGGGCAAGAATTCATAGGAAAATTATCAGAATACATATCTTGAAGTGGGGAAAGAACTCAAAACCTTCTGAATTGAAAATTTAATCCACAGGGAAGCTCTTTTTTCATCTCCAAACATACTTCGCTCAGCTATGAAGTCCAATGCGTTTAGAACAACAAATATGACAACATTCAAATCGAGAGCATCTCCTTTCAGACTCTGCTGAACCTATGAAAAGATATCCATTTGATAAATAGACTGGACCAATATATTCAGAGCAATAAAATTAACACAAAATGGAGCTTCTGTGATCGAGTGTGACAACAATAAAAAATAGACATGTCACATACAATTTGAGTCTCAACTGCTTCGACACATATCAACAATGATGCTAAAATGATGCCCGAATGCAAAATGGATTTGTCCAGATGAAGTATGGGGAATCAGTATTTAATAGTAATCTTATTGATGACACGACTATCAATGTACATCCTCCATGATCCATCTTTCTGTTGAGAATCCTCCAAACAATTATCAATGTCACAACGGAATATGATCACAAACTTCGAGAAAATCAGAACAACAAAATTAAACTGAAAGCACAATAAAAAAAAACAAGCAGAAAAAAAAAATAATTTTACATGGAAAAACCCGAGAACGGGAAAACAAAATCATGGTGGCACACCACCACAAATTTCACTATGAATTTCATAAAGTTTTACGGATGATTCACACAATTTTTTTCTCTACACTCACACGAAGAAACATACAACACACCACTCCACACTCTTCCTACTGATCCGACGCAAAAATGCACGTCGAAAAATACCTTCACTGGGATTTTGTTGATAAACAAACAGGAAGAGTTACGCTCCAAGCCAGCACATACGCTGCCCAAAATCATGACATAAATAGTAGTTCTCGTGAAAATAGCTCCGAGAGCCTAGGCAACCAGTTCTCTGGAAGCAGGCGCCCAGCGCTAGAAGTGGGCGCCTCAGCGCCCGCTTTGGACGCAAGGCTTCCACCTTCTCAGTCTAGGAACACTCAATGAACGCTTAAGAACACATAGTCCGACGCCCACTGAACACATAGCCCGACGCCCACTTTTGGTGCAATACTATAACCTTCTTGGTCTAGGAACACTCGATGAACGCTTAAGCACCCATAGATCGACGCATTGGCGTCGGGTGCACTGATTGCATGGAAGCCAACCAGCCTGCTGCTTATGGGTGCTATAATCAGACTCCCCAACTAACACTTTCTTGGTTACTAAATTAATTGTTCTGAAAATTTAGTTCATTTCATTAATGACTTAGGTTTATATAGAGCCTTACAATGTTTTTATAAATAAATCCCTAGACTTCCTCTATTTATAAACATGACTATAAATTAGATACAAATCTCAACACTTCCTCTCAAGATGGGCCAAAAATATCCACTAAGCCCATCTTGTCACATAACCCAGAAAAATCTAATGAGCTAAGTCCTTTGGTGAAATAATCAGTCACTTCCTCTCCAGGGGCTACATCACCTAGCTTCAACAATCCATTATTCACCTTTTCCTTGATGAAGAACCTATCAATCTCCACATGGTTGGTTTTATCATGTTGCACCGAGTTGTTTGCAATGTTGATTGTAGATTTCTTGTCGCACCACAACTTCATTCGAGCTCCTTGGTCCACCTTGAGCTCCACCAACAAGGCTCTCATACCCTTAAAAAAAAAACAAGGCTCTCAACCACATCATCTCGAAAAATCCTAGGGTCGTGGCCCTATACTTTGTTATTGACCTTGCTACAACCGACTATTTTTTGCTTTTCCAAGAGACCAAGTTCCCCCTTACGAAAATGAAATATCCTGATATGGACCTACTATTATCAACACAACTTACCCAGTCAGTCACAATAGCCCTCAATGTGTACATGTCCATTCTTTCTGAAAATCAACCCCTTCTCTGGTGCACTCTTCAGGCACCTCAGAATCTAATGCACTACTTCAATTTGGCCCTTGGATCATTCATGAAGAGGTTCTCCATGCTCAATGCAAATGAGATGTCGGGACGAGTGTGGCTCTGATAAATCAAATAGCCCACCAATCTCTAGTACCTCTCGCGATCAACTGCCTCTGCACTTAGCTTGACCTTCTAATTAGTTGAAGAGACTACAAACTTGCATCCCAACAAGTTTGCTTCTGCGAGGAAATCCAATACATAGTTCCTCTTGGACAAGACCATCCCTTCTAGTCTACCAGCCAACTCAATCCCAAGAAAGTATCCGAGTTGTCCAAGGTCCTTCACCTCAACTTTTTTGCCCAATCTTACCTTTAACTGAGCATTATATGCCTCATCATCAAAGTAACAATCATGTCATCAACATACACAACAAATATAGTGGTGTTGCCTCCATGTTGCCGAAAAAACACCGCATGGTCGACATTGATTTGCTGATATCCCATACCAATCATAGTTTTCTTAAACTTGTCAAACCAAACTTGAGGAGGTTGCTTTAAGCCATAAAGTGACTTCTTGAGCCTGCACACCTTGCTCATTGTTTGATTAGTACTGAATCCTGATGATATCTCCATATATACCTTGGTCAGTAACTCGCAATGAAGAAACACATTCTTCACATTGAGTTGTTGTAACCTCCACCCGCCATTGACTGCCAAAGAAACAAGCGTCCTCACTTTGCTCATCTTCTCTACTAGTATAAATATTTCGTCATGGTCAATATCATGCGTCTGACTGTACTATTTCACCACCAATCATATTTTGTAACGCTTTACCTTCTCATCTGAATTTTGTTTCACTGTGAAGATCCACTGCACTTGTGTTTTTTCCCCACTAGTAATGAAACTACCATGTTCGGTTTTTATCAAGAGCCTCAATCTCTTTATGCATAGTCTCTTTCTGCTAGGGATCCTCCTTAGCTACTTGTTAACATAAGTACAGAGACAGTGTTCAAAGATGCAATGAACGCTCCATATACAAATGATATGTTAGATTATGAAACATGGTGGATGAAAGAGGAATCATATCATCTATGGTTTCTGAGTTTGAGGTAGTTGGAGTTGATGTCTCAAGAGTCGGGTAGACAAGGACAAAATACTAAATGACACGAGTGACACTGCAGACACATTTCTCTCATTCTGCTTTCTACTTTTTATAAACATCCTCCGCTTCCCTTCAACTTGAATCTCACCATCTCTTGGTTCAATCTCCTCATTTTTCGGCTCCTCAACTGATTTATCCCACATCACAAAACAAAGCATCACTCCGATATGTACCAATCTCTTATCATTACTAACCCTCTCTTGCCTCATATCTCCAATATATAGTGAATCATCAAAAGGAGAGATCACTTCAAGGGTGTGATACAGTTCAAGTTCTCTAAATGATACAATCATACTCACAAACAGTCTCTTCTCTATCAGACACCAACAAACATACAAATTTTTAATAGCAAAATAACCTAAAGAAAACACATTTCACCACTCTAAGATTCAGCTTCGCTACTGATGGTCTATTGTTCTACAAAATCATACACAATTAAATATCTTCAATGACAGGGTCCCAATATTATCTCATTTTAATATCTGACAAGTATACTTCCAATCCAACACTCTTAAGGGTCTTCTATTGATCAGTTGAGTAGTTGTCAAAACTGTTTGCACTATATCTGTTTTGGGACATTCATCGTGATCACCATGCTTCGGGATACCTCTAGAAGGTGTTTATTCTTCCTCTCTATTGCTTCGTTTTGTGTGTGTGTATGAACATGTGATTTGATGTTGTATCCCTCATATTGATAAATATTCCCCAAACTTCTTGCTGGTATACTCCGTTCGATTATTAGACCTCAATACCTTCACTACTGCACCATATTGAGCTTAGATTGCTTTATGAAAATATTTAAAATAAACAAACACATCACCCTTTCAACAGATATAACCAAATGACACAAGAAAAACAATCAATAAAAGTCACAAAATATCGATAACTATTCATCAAACTCATAGAATAAGATTCTCAAACATTAAAATGTATCAAAACAAAAACATAATAACTCCTCTTCCAGAACTGATATAAGAGCTCTTAGTAAGTTTACCAAACTCACAAGCACCAACCCTTTATCATGGATGTCAAGGCTGAGTCCATCATCTCTCTGCCAAGTATTAAAGTCTACTAAGCCACCTTCCAGTCCCGAGAGTTTGACCAGTCCCTTTCTCTTTAAAAATCACCTTAGAAATATCAAATGAAATAACACATTTACATTGGAGAATAATTACATTAATGGATGAAAGATTCACTGGTAATGAACACATAAATATTGGACAAAGTCATAGAATCAATACACCTCACTATACTCTTACCAACTACAGGTTGTGTTATACCATCAACAGTTTAGATGCTCCCCGGAACTATTATGTGACTATAGCTCTCTAGTAATACTTTTCACATTTTGAGATGCAACAAAATCTACATCCATTAAGTGATCTTGTGGTTGAAATAACGACAAGTGCATGTGCATCACAAATATCTTTGACATAATGAGCATACGTAACAATATTACCCCTTGATGACGACAGGGTGGATGAATCCTCAGTCCTATCAAATGTTGTTTTCTGCTACCTCTTAAACATCTCCAAAAACTCATGATCCTCATCGGTAAAAATCACACTTGTCGCTCTCGTCCTTTGCAACCATAAAATTTGCTCAGTAACCCTCTTTTCCACCTCTTTGACCACCACGGCCTCCAAATAGTTTATATTCATTTCTCTCTCCCTCCTTAGGTGGCCTAGGACAGACCTTGCTCAGATGACCTACTTCACCATAGTTGTGGCACTTGCGAGTCCCCCCTAGACATTTGTCATGCCTGAGCTCAAGACAACCAAGGTTAGTCGCGTACTTGGAAGTCCATTCGGCTCGGACTGTAGCCTTATGCGACTCTCCTTATGTATCACTGTAGCGATGGCCTCATCCAATGAGGGGATCGTCGCCTAAGCTAGGAGGACTGATCTCCTCTTATCAAAGGTCGGGTTCAGATGAGCCAAAAACTGCATAATCCTCATATGTGCAAAGATCTTCCCCATCTAACATCTCGGATTATCACAGCTCAACATCCGTGAGAAGTGAACAAGGTCTGCCCACAGCCGCTCCAGATATATGGAATATTCCTGAATTGATCTATCACTCTGTACCACAACCCCTATCTCACGTTGAATCCTGAACACCCTTATGTGGTTCTCAGCTTTAGCATAAACCTCCAGCTTTGCCCATATGTCTCACTTTTTTTAATGCAATATGCTAATGAGGCAATCGATGAAACCATTGAGTAGCCAAGTGGAAAGCAAGACACGTGTGATCCCCCACTCATCCCACTTAACACTCACTTTTTGGCTCAACTCCTATTAGATATCTCTCTAGTCTCTTCCCTACTAGAACAGTCTCGATCTGATGTGACCAACTTAAATACGTGATCGGTCCATCAAGCTTCAGATCCACAAGAAGGAGATCTATCTTCACCAGAATCGAAGCACATGTTGAGATTGTGACTCCCGTCGAGATGCTAGCTCCCTATACAAGCCCGACCAAAACCTTTAAAAATTCAAGATTTATTTTCCCCAAAAGTTTCAATTCTTTACCTCATGCACTATCTCCATCTCCTGACATCCTCAATCACAAAGATCCAAGTCTAGATCACACAAATCACAATTGAATATGGTTCTTAATGTCTGTACACTACGATCACATATATGATCACATCGTTGCCTCCCAATTAGCTCTAATCAAGATTTTACGGTTCATGTTGTGATTCCATAGTTGCCGTCTCAGTTAGCTCTAATCGCGACTATATCCAAGGTTTCACGCCGCAATCCCATCATTGTTGTCCCAGTTGGCTCTAATCGTGACTATATATGAGGTTTAACACCGCGAGCCCATCATTGAAGTCCCAATTAGCTCTAGTCGTGGCTACTTTGCGAGAATGAAGCGAAAGGAAGATGAGAATGGGAGTTTCGGGTCTCTGTACGTCAATCCCAAATTGTCCAATCCAACACCAACAACAACTAAGGTTATAACTCTAATACCATAAAAATTAATTGTTCTGAAAAACTTAGTTCATTTCATTAATGATTTGGCTTATAAAGATCCCTACAACATTTTTACAAATAAATCCCTAAACTTTCTCTATTTACAAACATGACCATAATTTAGATAAATCTCAATAGGTACCGTCAGGGCGGGGACAATACATGGATCAACCCTCTCTCTAACCAACCTCTCGTGACGAGATCATGTACTTGTCGCTGTAACTCCTTGTACTCTATAGGTTTCAATCTATAGGCAAACTGATTTGGCGTGTTAAATGTCCCTCAGTTGCAGCAATCCCTGTAGAAGTATCTCGGTTATCACGTCTTGAAAGTCCCTTAGTAGCAGCTATATAGGCGTCGATATCTCAACCTCCTTCTCAGTCCCTCTAGTAGGACCAATGCAATTGCCACTAGAGCCTACAAAATCTACTACATGAACATAGCTCTCCGAACTATCATATCTTCTTTGATGTCTACTACTCTCGCGTTGTTGACAGAGTAAAAGCACAATGCGTCTCTTATCCTTTTTAAATGAGTAAGTATTCTTGAAGTTTTTGTGTTGGGTCTTGTGGTCGAATTGCTATGACCTCCCCAACAGAATATTGCAAGTATCCATAAAGACCACTTCACAACACATTTTCTCCTATAATTGATCTCTGATGAAAAACCCAACCAAACACTATTGATCCACATGTATCTCGTAACCCGTTTTCAACCAGGTAAGAGAGTAGGACCGAGGGTGCTTCTATGTGGCCAATGTCAGTTTCATCATCGTCAGAGTGGATGCTACACTCGTAGCTCCCACCGTAGATAATCACACTGTAGAATTTTCCCTTCACCTTACACGGTGCGAAAAATATTGTGCCCCAGCCACGAAAAATCCTTCTCCGGCTCCATCTGTAAGACTCTTCTTATGACTAGCATCTCTCTCTCATCTCCCTCGAAGGTATGCATATTACATGAAACAAAACAAGACAAATGATTACAAAAGATGTTAAGAAGCATGAACATGAAAAGGTTTATCCCCATTAACAAAAATAAAAAAAGGGATGACTCTCATCTAAACCAGAAAGCAAAAAATCACTCCCTAAAGTCACTCTCCCTCATCTCCCCGGAGCTAAACTTCCTCCTCCGGGTCCTCTACTTTCTCTTCCTCCACTTCCCCTTTTCCACTTCCCTAACAATGCATTGCTCCTTGAATGAAAGAACTCGGCTCGTGGGAAAGCTAAAGGTTGTGTCCATAGCATTGACATCTAAAATCTCTCCTAATAGGCACTGTATTGGGCCAACTATCATTTTCAGATTTCTTTCCACGCAGACCTGTCTTGTCACTTCCTTGTCCGGTCTTCCCACTTCTTCCAGGTGTACCTTGCTGGCAGTGGCAGCTATAGGCAGTTATTTGAAGAAAGGCTGCTGTCTGCTACAATTCTGCTATCTTTTCACCTTCAAAGCTAAGGTTTGGGCATCTATCAATGATCAATGGGGCAATATATATACAATGTTGCCAATAGCAGGCTTCAACACCACCAAATAATGGGCTATGGTATATTCCTTTGGTTTGACCAACTCACAATTCATTTGCAACCGGTCAAACTATGTTGTGAACTCCTTCACTGATATGTCTTACTATTGTATGTGATGGAGTCTCAAAAATATATTCTGGCGATAATGAGGCAATGAGTATTTTCCCTGCATCTGCTTTCCTATCTTCTTCCATTTGGCAATCTTGTTACTTTTTTTCTCAGTCTTTGCAAATTTTCCCACCAGAAGAAAGCACTCCTTAATTTGATGGCTGCAAGCTTAAGCCTTTTATCCTCTGACACTATGTACTCGAAGATTCTCTCAACTAATTGTAGTTAATCGATGAAATCGTGTGGATCCAGACCTCGATTAAACTCCGGTAGGTTCACTTTGACTCTGAAATCCCCGCGCCTTCCATATGATGCGACCTCCTTTGATAGTAAATTTCAAAGCGTCAGAGTTTGTCTTCCCCATCACCGAAGTCTTCTCTATGGAAGAGATTCAGTTTCTTATCCCTTTCTCCCCTTCGACTCTCCATATCACAGTCAAGGGTAATCTCTCTTTGATTCCCGTCATCAATCTCTGCAATTTTCTACTGAAGTCGACAGATCTCTTATTGTATCTTTTTATGGGTAGATTCTGAAATATATCTCTTTGGTGACATGGTTATGATATAGGGGCATATGAAACAAAAATTTGGAGCGGTGTTGGTTTGGGTATGTCAGATGCTAGGAAATCATAGGATAAAACTAGGGTTAACCTGACTTCGATACCTATTGATACAGGAGTTAACCCATATCACAACAGAAATGCAATAGTATTGCTAAAAAAATCAGAAAGGTTACAAAAACTACTCTTGAAATAGGAAAAAAAGACAACAAACGCAAACAAACCATAGGGTGAGGACGAACTAGTGGTGGGTAGCAGCTAGACCGCAATAAGGTCGGTTGGGGATGCGGTAGCCAACAGTAAAGGGCGGAGGAGGTTGTTGCAGCACTAGGATGGCAGGTGAAGAGCGGCAACACACACACACACACACACACACACACACACACACACACAGAAGGAAAGATAGCCCTCCCCTTAGGCAGCAGCCCTAACCCAAGCTAGGATCAGCCGATCCCCTACTCACCCTAGCATGAACTTGCCACAACACCTTGTATGACTTTAAACAATCTCCTTATACTTGGTTTGATAGGTTAGCTAAAACTGATATCACAAACGGATATTATTAGTGCCATATAGATCATACATTGTTTGTTAAATCCAACCATAAACACAATTTCTATTCACATAGTATTAGTAAATAATATTATCTTGACAGGTGATGATCCAAAGGAAATTATTAAGACTAAAAATGATACTTGAAACAGATTTTCACATCAAGGACCATGGGACTCTTCGATATTTTGGGAATGGAGGTGGCTCGATCTAAGGAAAAAATTGTCATTATCCCAAAGAAAGTAAATTTTAAACTTCTTAAGCGAAACTGACATGCTTAGGTGAAAACCTACTGACACTCTTATAAATTACAATAAAAAGTAGAAAAGAAGTGAAGAAAGTAATTTGATTGATAATAGAAGATATCAAAGATTTGTGAGTAAGCTAATCTACCTATCACACACAAGACCTAATATTTGCAATCTCAGTCAGTGTAGCAAGTCAACACATGAAAAATCCAAGGATTATTTGGAAGCAATGAACATAATTTTAAGATACTTGAAGATAACTCCTAGATATTATTTGCTCTTCAAAAATCTGAAAACCATAAGATTAAAATATACACAGATGCATGTTGGGCAGATGAGGTAACATAAAGGAAATCGACCAATAAGTAATATTCATATATATGTGGCAATCTTGTTAGTTGGAGAAGCGCAAAACAAACTATTATCTTTTAGAGTAGTGCAAAATTTGAATATTTTGCTCTTGCACAAGGAATATGTGAAGGAATTTGACTTCAAAGTTTATTAAGAGATCTTAATGTTGAGAAAAAAGACAGCTAAGATATTCAGTGACAGTCAAGCAACTACTAATATAACCAAAAATCTTGTGCACGGTGATAGAAAAAAACACATCGAGGTTGATTGACACTTCATATCATAAAAGGTTAATAACGGAGTTGTTCAATTAAAATATGTTCCAACTAGAATTTAGATTGTTGACATTCTCATCAAAGCAATACCGAAAATCAGTCATACTAAATTGAATTTCCAGCAAAGTTTGTATAATATATATTGCTACGAAGTGTAAGAAATTGCTTACTCGTGTGCTTGTTCACAAAGAAATTTATTTCCTTCACTCATGATATATTTCAATATTCGTTATTCCTTTATTAGATATTTTATATTTTTCCTATATTAGTGGGATTCCTAGTTTAAATAAATTCTAGTTTCCTATTTTGTCGACTGGTATGCGAGACACTCTTATATATGTGAAATATGGTATAATTCATGAATAGGTGAAACAAAAAAAAAAAAAAAAAAAGAATTCTCCAACAAGTCATCGTAACGAACTCCCATCTCGTCTACCTCCCCCTCTCTATTTCCCACGAATGTTCGATGGGCATATCCTCCTTATACTCAAAATCCTCAGAACGCACAAAAAATTTAACTCAGAACTGAATAAAAAATGGTTTGAACCGTCCTTCTATTATAGACAGAGAAAAATGCCTAGTATAGCCCACTTGAATGAAATAAAGCATACACAGACGAATCCAACCCCCCAAATAAATCCACAAATTTGAAATGACATCTAGCATAGGTATCTAAAATAAAATCTAATTTAAAATTACAAATTAGTTTTCCAATTTGCACCTAAATCGCCACTAGATCCGCAACACCTATTTAAAAGCTGACAAAATAGATTTTTTAAGGACTTTTTTTTAGGACTCCAAATTGAAGCTTTGTACGTATTAGAAAGTCCAAATAGATAAGGACTTGCACGTGCTTCGTGAAACTTCAACTTAAACATATAACTTCAAAAGATGTGCAAATAAACTTGAAAAACATGCAAATTTTCAAAATCATTTTCACGTCCCCGAAATCTAATTACTGGCATGTGCTTCGACTAAAAATAAATATTCACCAAGAAACAACACCATAATGGCAAAATGGTTGAAAAAAAGCATGACCGTTAAATTAATGTTTATTATTTAAAAAATTAAGTTCTGGGATATTAACCAATTTCAGGTAAAGAGGCTATAAGCATGTTGAAGGCCAAAAACTTTAAAAATGCTTATAAATTAATTCAGATTTGACCTGCAAAATTTAAACCAGAATTTCTGCAGGAAATAGCCGTCATCATCATATGAGAACCATCAAGAGAATGAACAAAATTTGGAGGAAAAGCTGTCTTTTGCTGCTTAGCTGCAACCTGAAGAAAGCAGAAGTAATGTTAAGATACGCAAATAATGAAAAAATTTTCAAAATAAACCCTGGACAATTTATGTAAGACCCCGTTTTAGTGAAAGACTACATTTGTCCAAATTAGTCTTTCGCACCTCAAATGTGATCCAAAATAGTCCCTTGATTCATCAAATCTGATAAAAAATAATCCAATAAATATACTTTTTTGGATCATATTTGACAGATCAAGAGATTAAATTTAACACATTTATAGCCTTGGGGCAAAATCATCTCATATAAATAGTCCAGGGACCATTTTATCATTTTCTCAGTAAATAATAAGCCAGAGTTGTGTAACATAGATCATTTTACACACCAAACAACCATCCCTCTTTAAAGCCAAGACTTGTAGCGAGGTTCTTATCTGCAATCATCAAGGGAAAGAATGATGGGTTAGCAAGAAGGTTGGAGAAGTGCATATCAAATAAGACTAGTTGAAACGGACATACCCGAAAGAAGAGAGAAAATACAAAATAAAATTAAGAACATGAAAATTTTGAACATGTTTTCAAGCCTCCGATAGAAAAAATGCTGATATAACTATTTATGATCATCAATAGCGCACAGATTCCCCTATAGCTAAGGTAAGGCTTTGAGTTGGATGAACCATAATTAGATAACCGAAAGGAAGATTTACATACATACCACTCAATTCCAATGTATTTACATATCTAATAATTAAACTTCAATTTTTACCTACATACAACCTATCTGTGCATGAAAAGGTGTATTTCACTTTATAAAAATCAAAATGATGGTATTTTTTATGTCACATGAAAGATTTGGGGGCTATAAATGTAAAAAGTAAGCTTTAGGTGTTAGACATTTACATACAGAAGAATTGGGTGGTATGTATGTAAATGTACCCAAAAAGACTAACATATGTATGCAGTATGCAAGAGGCAACAGGGTTTGCAAGATGTTCCTTGCTTTCTTTCCTAATTGAAGTCCGTGTAAATCAGAAATAAAGCATACATTTTAGATTGAGAATCCAATACAAGTGAGAAAAACAGTACCCGTCTTTCACATTTAGACTATGAATATGAGAATTTGGTATCATAACCAAAAAATTTTTGTTAGTTTTTCTTTTAAAAAAAATTATAACATTCACAATCAGAACATGAAAATAATCATATTGAAAAGTGAGGCAGTATGTGCCAAAGTCAAGGGTAGATGAGGGTACAAAGGAAAATAAAAGAAAACCAAAATGCAACGCAATTTAAAATGAAAGGTTTAAGGTTTTGTTTATGAAAAATGAGAATACATAAATGCAAACACGAAGCAGGATATCCATCACAAACTCCTATTCACTACATGTGATTCGTATAAACGAAAAATAGAAAGGTTTTATGAAAGCTTCTAATTGATAAAAGATTAACCATAATAAATTTTGATATAAAGATTTGCCACAAGAAGTGAGAGCGTATAAGCAAAGTGTGTAATAATTAAAAATAGTAATAATAAAAAAATAAATAAATAAGTAAAATTTCAAACCCAACAGTTCCATTAATAGGAGATGGTGGAGAAAACCATTTCATCCAGAGCAAAAGAGAAACAAAATTCATCTCATTCGAAACATAGAAAGAAAGATATGTAGAGAGGTGAAGCCATCAAAAGGGATGACATGGGGTGTGTTCGCATGCAGGTGATAAATTCACAGTGTTGATCGAATATTGCATGCTTCTGTAGAAAATATCAAACCACGGATCTTAAAATCCTCACAAATGAGACTAAAATCTTTGGGTAGTATCTTAACTCATTTTTCTTCTGAAAAGATTTGGAATAACACAAATCTAACAAAAAAAGTCTGGAGCTCGAATTCTTAGAGCCCATAAATTAGTTCCGAGGGCTCTGAAAAATCGCGTAAAAATAGAGAAAAAAAAGTTAAAAACTTGCAAGTTAAAATCAATAATCTTTGGGGCTCAAATCTCGAGTAGTTTGACTAGTTCTACTTTCAGAGCAAGGCAAAGGACGAAACACAGTGATGCAGGAAGCCGAAGTTTCCTGTAGTGCCTCAATCGCGGCTCTCACAATTGCGGGAAAAAGGGTCGAACAAGCAGTTCTTTTCCTTTTTTATTCCAGTTTCAGAACGCGTCTTTCTTTGTTTATTCCTTCTTTGGTTCTATCCTATTTTTCCTAATTTCTAATTAGGTTCATTTCAAGTAGAAGTCTTTTATAATTTGCATTGCGGCTATAAATTGCATTGTGGATGTTCATTAAACTTATGAAATTACAAAGACTTTTCTCAGATTTCTATTCCCCATAGTGTTGTAAGCTTTTTCTTCTGCAAGTGATATGTTTGTTGTGCAGCTTGCCTAAGAACAGGAGGTATATCTCTCTATTGACCTCATTTTTTGTGAAGTCTCTTACACTTATTAGAGTTTAGGATCTAGCCTTATGGTTTCCTACCGACTCTTTTAGAGGACTAGCCTGGGACCCACACCAACTAAAAATTTAAGCCACTTCTTGACTCATCGTAGTTTCATGTGACCGGTTCTAAATCCTCAACAATTAGTTGAGTCGATTAAAACCAACGCGATGAAACTCGAGTCGAGTACCCATATGATCTAAAGCCTTAGAAAGCCCATCGCGTCGTCCGCGCACACTCACGATGCATGAATATCGCAATTCACGCGTTTGATTCACATAATTATCGAAATTCACACCATTTGCACTGTAGAAGGCTTTGCAATTGATCAAACCCAAATCAATTGTTGGACCAATCGATCACGAGCGATGATTTTAAAGAAATTTGAATTTGACGTGTTTTCGACCCGACCGTCGACGAGGTCGTCCGAGCTACCCCAGATGACGAAGGGGACCGCGCCGGCACATCCGAAACGTCGACTTTAGCTAGTTGGGACTCCCACTTTGATATGGTTTTGTGCACGAGCGAGAGGTGCACAAATCGAGGAAATTTAAATATTATATATATTTTGGAGGGGATATATTTACGTTATATAGCCGGTGGGGGTCTTTTATTTCCTCCTAAATCCCTAGCTCGTGGCTCCCCTAGGTTTCGTCCTCGGATTTAGCCCTAGTCGCGCCTTCCCACTTGTTGGTCCCGTCTCTTTGTGTAACAAGTTGACCTCGTCTCTCTCGTCGTCCTCTGCACGAGCTGCGGCTCCCCGAAGTATATTTTGCTTGGTCTCGCTGAGCGGGAACCCATTCGCGGTAGGTTGACTCTGTGCGTTTGTTCCCCGAGTCACGAATGTGGCAATCTCCCTCCTTCCCGATAGTTCATCCGACTGTAGCCCTGGCTGTGGTGTTGTCTTCTTCCTGCTGGGAGTGGCTTCGCCCGGGTAAGTCCTGCGAGCTTTTCTTTCCTTCTTCCGCACCTATAAAAGCCCATGGAAGGAGAATGCTGTGGGGTTACAAACTGAGAATTTGGGGGAGACCGCCGGAATCGCCTCTCGTACTTGCGAGCATGGTGTTTGGGAAGCCTTCTGATTCTCTTCTTTTATTTGCAAAGGCTCAAGCGAGGTACCCATTTTCCCCTTCCCCTGCTTTCTTTCTCTGTTCGAGAGGGGTTGTGCTTAGGCTCAAGCTGGGAGATATGTTTATTTTCAATGCTTCATGCTGATTAGTTAAGAATGTGGGCTTATAAGAAAGGCATGGTTGAGTTCTTACGCATGTGCTAGCTTCTTCCTTATGTTCTTACCATATCTATGTTGGTATAATGAAGTTTGAGGGCTGTTTTAGCATTATGGGCTGCGGTTTTCCTTGCTGCCTTGGTTTAACATTAAGGATTTCGAGGTTGTTTAAGCCCCTTGGGCTGCAATTTTTCTGGCTGTATTGGTTTAACACTGAGGCTTTTGGAATATTTATTTTGAGGGCTTTGTTTTCTGCTTCTTTGTTTCCCCCCTCTGTTCAAAACATATGTATAAGGGAAGGATACAATCACCACCTTGGAGAAGGATACAGTCGGAGCACCACCATTTCCACGAATACAGCCCACAAAGGGGGAAATGTACTCTGCATAGGAGAACTATCGTTATCCTCCTCTATTCTTCGCGCGAGATCGCAATTCGTCCCGCTCTCCCTGTTCCCCGACACATTTTGGGGCCTCTGGTCCCCGCGGGAGTTCCTGTGAAGGATTGCGGGGAAGCCCCATAGGAATGGAGCACTCACATCGGACACTAAACGGCGCCTACGTAAGGGCGCTAAACAACGCCCACGTCATGGGAGTTGCAGTTTGAGGAAGGATAGGAGGACTCAGGTATGGCTTTGGTTGGAATCATGAGAAAGAGTGGAGTTACAGAGGTTTTCTTACGTTGCGAGCCCGTCGTCGATTTCCTAAATTGTTTTGGTCACGACTGTATCACGAAGGCTGGCGCACAAGGGAAATTGCATGAACAAGATGAACAGGAGGGAGTTGAGGTTGCGGCTTTTCTGTGTGCTAACAAAGAAGAAATGAAACAAAGGGAATAGCAAAAGCTTTCGTCGCGACTTATAGGAACGACAACGTGGAAGGGAGGACTACGTCTTTGCGACCATTAAGAGAAAGAAATGGGGATTCCGACTCTGTCGTGGTTTCAATTAGACAAAACAGGAGGGGGGAAAGGACAAGGAGCGAGCTTTTGGGAGTCTGTCATGGCTATTANGAAAAATTCTCACGTGAATTGTTTTGGCGTGAGCCGAAGGGAGGAGGTGACTTAATTTTAATTAATTTTGATTAATAATGTTAATTATTTTTAATAATCTTTTATGTCAACATTCCCCAACCTCCTCAGGGAATTTTTAGAGGTATTATTCAAACAACACTTCATAATTCTAGCAAATGTTGTAGATATAAGAAAAGTTTTCGATGATTCTTTAAATAACATTGAACTAGACAGCAAAGAGCCTGACCAACTCGATGAAGATCCCAATAAAGCTCAAAGGAAGTAAATAGAATTTGAAAATGATTGACATATTATTAGAAGTTTAAAGACTCTGGCATGGATTGAGAGAAAATTTTAAACCATGACAAAATTAGGTGGCATAAAACAATGTGCCAAATAAATATTTTTTAGGGAAAACTGAGTGGTATTATACCTTATCCTAAAGATGCTCAAAAGAAATTGCCATTCATCATGTGGTCGAAAAGGTCTCAACTTGACTAATGGGTCAAGCTGAGGAAATAAATCTTACTATGACTAATGGGTTGAGTTCACGGTATTGAGGATGATATCTTTTGCTATGGTCCTTGTCACATGTTTAAGAGGGCTCAACTTGCCCGGTGCTAAAGGATCCCCTGATTTATGTTATTATTTTCTAGATAATGCATGGTTTGTCAAAACTAGTAAGAAGGTGTGTTGCCAGTATCAAAAATAAGAAAATAAACCTTTCTTTTTGTCCAATATGAGGCTCCCCCTTTACATGTAAGGATCATCTTGAACCAACATATGACAAGAAGTATAGCCTTCAACTATAATTCAGAGAAGTTTTGGGAAAATTCTTTAATTACATCTAGGCGGTCATCTGTCATTGGGTTATTCTAAGCATTTTGAGGTTTGTGCGATCACGCCTCAAGCCTAAAAATTGTGTTATCCTAATTCTTTTAGAAGGTATCAAATTCGTATGTAACCATTTATCAAACCACCAAAAAATTGTGTTATCCTAATAAGTACAAAAGCTTCCTTCAGCCAATAGACCAGAGAGGAAAAAAATTTCATGCGAAATGTAATAAAAAATTAAAAAGTATAAAGTACTTGCACATAAAATTTTTTGACATGTTTGTTTCCCTCAAAGATTTCAATGACACAATAAAATTAATCTGACTTACAAGATGTCTTTCAAAATTTCTGTAAGGCTGAATAACTGGCAATCCAAGGGGAGTAGTCCACCTTACAGGTTGATTCTCTGAAGCAATTATCTGTTTAGGAACAACAACATCAGGACGTTAGTGTGAGAGAATAAATTAACATTAGAGATCAAACAGAGCTTTCACTGTAGATCACTGAAGCGCATAATTGTGATTGCATTTAGACGTTGCAAAAGTTAGTTTAATCAAACATAAAATCATAGGATCTATGAATATTTACATACATACCTGATACCGGAGTCAACCCAAACCACAATAGGAACAGAAATATTATTGATGAAACTTAAATAGGTTACAACGGCGACTATTCAAAATAGAAAATAAACGATAACAAACATAAAAAACACCCTAGGCAATGGTGAAGGGGATGGGTGGCGGCTGGCCAACAGAAAGATGTGCTGGTAGGGGGCTGACGGTTGGCCCGGTTGTGCAGGAAGGGTTGGAGAGGCTGCGCTGCAGCAGAGAAAAGTTTTGGGGGGGTACGCAAATAGAGAAGGGAATATGCGGCTGCGATTGGACAGCGGCACAGAGGAAGGGCTTGTGGAGAGTTGGTGGAGCAACAAGCGGCATGGAGAAGGGATGATAGAGGAGTTAAAAACAGTAAGAGAAGGCTGGTAGTGGGGCTGGCAAAGAAAGTGGAGAGGAGGTCTTGGGGAGGGTGGCTGGAAGCAGGGAGGAAGAAGTGCGGCTGGTGGCTGGCAGCAGGGAAGAGGTGGAATGCAGAGGGGAGTTGGGAAGGGTAACTATCCCCGTGTGAGAGAGAGTTACAACAGGAGCGCCCCTCAAGTTCTTGAAGAAGATTACCACGTCGAAGATGTTACAGTCGGAGCACCTTCTCGTCTTCAGATACAGCTCTAGATAGGAAAACAGCCGTCGACGACAAGTTTGACAGAATTCTCAAAACACCAAAAACTGAACCCTAAAACCAAATAGCAAAAAAATTATAATAAACTAAGTGATGCCAAAATTAACCCAAATCATAATAGAAAATAAATTTTACTACGCCAAAAGCAACGAGGTTAGAATCTGAACACAAAACAGAAAAGAAAATACAACACAACAC
This sequence comes from Phalaenopsis hybrid cultivar, assembly GCA_002079205.1. NCBI lineage: Eukaryota > Viridiplantae > Streptophyta > Magnoliopsida > Asparagales > Orchidaceae > Phalaenopsis > Phalaenopsis hybrid cultivar. Next base: position 116,647 of record JXCR01125228.1, read on the forward strand.
AGCTCTCCGGCCAGGGCGAGGTGGGGCAGCCAGCCTGCAGACAGTGCAGAGAGGGGCTGGGATAGGTGGCGGCAGGGTAGCAGAGGTTCAGTTGGCTTGCAGTTACAGCAGAAGACGGGGATTAGGTGTTTGGTGGCAGTGCAAGGGGGCCGGATAGCAACTCGTAGCAGGCTGGATGCAGGAAACGGGAGGGAGTGGGGCTGGCTGCAGGAAACAAGAAGGGAAGTTGGGATTGGATCCGCAACCAAGAAGCAGGTCATGGCCATCTATGGCTGGAAACAGGAGAAAGGAGGGGAAAGCTGCTGTTACTGGAAAGAGGAAAGGATGTCGTAGGTTTGTTGGACAACTGGAGGGTGATGGAAGGGAAAAAAGGGAGGAGGGTCCATCGCAGATGGCAGCAAAAAGAATAGAGGAAGATACACACCACCTTAGCGAGTTACAGCCGGAACACCTTCACGTCGTCAGATACAGCCCTCGAAGGGAAAGGGGGATGTCGGAGGCTGTCCAAACAAAAAGCTCAGCCAAAATCTAGGACCTTATGTGGCTAACACCTAAACAGAAATCTCAACCCGGTTCAGCCCCATGCAGCCGCTCTCAATAACACTCAATTCCTATGTATTTATATGGCTAACACCTAAATTTCAATTTTTACATGCATGTCATGTTACTTCTGTATGACAAGATGCATTTGACTTTTTAAAAGTTAAAATGATTTTGATTTCGATGTGGTACGAAAGATTTAAGTGGAATAAATGCAAAAATAAAGTTTAGGAGTTAGACATGTAAATACACAAGACTTGGGTTATATTTATAAAATGCGCCTAAGATAAAATGTCAGTTAGACGAGAAGGTAGTGAAAGAGCTTCTAATTTTGAGCAAGTAAAAAAATTAAATCTGCATGGTGATAAACAAGTTTATGCAGCAAATGAACAACAAAAAATATAAACACAAGGATATTCAAGAGGTATAGCAACAGCTGAGCCTATACTAACACAAAGCAAATTCGTTCCAAGTATTTCACAAAAGCTATACAAACTTTTAATAGAGAACTTTTTGTGAATTGCCCTAGTTTGAAACCCGCACAATTTTTTTTTACCCCTAATCACAGATGATACAAGGAGANTCCTAATTTCTAATTAGGTTCATTTCAATTAGAAGACTTTTATAATTTGCATTGTGGCTATAAGTTGCATTGTGGATGTTCGTTGAACTTATGAAATTACAAAGACTTTTCTTAGATTTCTATTCCCCGTAGTGTTGTAAACTTTTCCTTCTGCAAGTGATATGTCCGCTTTGCAGCTTCCCAAGAACAGGAGGTATATCTCCCAGTTGACCACATTTTTGGTGAAGTCTCTTACACTTATTAAAGTTTAAGATCTAGCCATATGGTTTCCTACGAACTCTCTTAGAGGACTAGCCTGGGACCCTTACCAAATAGAAATTTGAGACACTTCTTGACTCATCGTAGTTTCATGTGACTTGTTCTAAATCCTCAACACTTAGTTGAGTCGAATAAAAGCAGCGCGACAAAACTCGAGTCGAGTACCCATATGATCTAAAGCCTTAGAAAGCCCATCGCATTGTCTGCGCACACTCACGATGCACGAATATCGCAATTCACACGTTCGATGCACATAATTATCGAAATTCACACCATTTGCACCTCTAGAAGGCTTTGCAATTGATCAAACCCGAATCAATTGTTGGACCGATCGATCACGAACGATAATTTTAAAGAAATTTTAATTTGACGTGTTTCCGACCCGACCGTCGACGAGGTCGTCCGAGCGACCAAAGATGACGAAGCGGACCGCGCCAGCACATTCGAAACGTCGAATTTAGCTAGTAGGGACTCAAACTTTGATATGGTTTTGTGCACGAGCGAGAGGTGCACAAATTGAGAAAATTTAAATATTATATATTTTTTGGAGGTGATATATTTATGTTATATAGCCGGTGGGGGTTCTTTTATTTCCGCATAAATCCCTAGCTCGTAGCTCCCCTCGGTTTCGTCCCCGAATTTAACCCTAGCTGCGCCTTCCCACTTGTTGGTCCTATTTCTTCGCGTAACGAGTTGACCTCGTCTCTCTGTCGTCCTCTGCCCGAGTTGCGGCTTCCCGAAGTATCTTTTGCTTCGTCTCGCTGAGCGGGAACCCATTCGCGGTAGGTTGACTCTGTGCGTTCCTTCCCAATAATTCATCCCACTGTAGCCCTGGCTGCGGTGTTGTCTTCTTCCTGTTGGGAGTGGCTTTGTTTTGTGCTTCTTTGTTTCCCCCCTCTGTTCAAAACATATGTATAAGGGAAGGATACAATCACCACCTCGGAGAAGGATACAGTCGGAGCAACACCATTTCCATGAATACAGCCCACAAAGGGGGAAATATACTCTGCATAGGAGAACTATCGTTATCCTCCTCTATTCTTCGCGCGGGATTGTGATTCGTCCCGCTCTCCCTATTCCCCGACACATTTTGGGGCCTCTGGTCCCCGCGGGAGTTCCGGTGGAGGATTTGCGGGGAAGCCCCACGGGAATGGAGCACTTGCATCAGACACTAAACGACGCCGACGTAAGGGCGCTAAACAACTCCCACGTCATGGGAGTTGCAGTTTGAGGAAGGATAGGAGGACTCAGGTATGGCTTTGGTTGGAATCATGAAAAAGAGTGGAGTTACAGAGGTTTTCGTACGCTGCGAACTCGTCGTCGATTTCCCAAATTGTTTTGGTCACGGTTGTACCACGAAGGCTGGCGCACTAGGGAAGTTGCGTGAACAAGATGAACAGGAGGGAGTCGAGGTTGCGGCTTTTCTGTGTGCTAACAAAGAGGAAATGAAACAAAGGGAATAGCAAAGGCTTACGTCGTGACTTATAGGAACGACAACGTGGAAAGGAGGACTACGCCTTTGCGACCATGAAGAGAAAGAAATGGGAATTCCGACTCTGTCGTGGTTTCATTTAGACAAAACAGGAGGGGGGAAAGGACAAGGAGCGAGGTTTTGGGAGTCTGTCATGGCTATTAGTTCGAACTAAGAAAAATTCTCGCGAGAATTGTTTTTGGCGTGAGCCGGAGGGAGGAGGTGACTTAATTTTAATTAATTTTGATTAATAATGTTAATTATTTTTAATAATATTTTATGTAAACATTCCCCAACCTCCTCAGGGAATTTTTAGAGGTATTATTTAAACAACACTTCATTATTCTAACAAATGTTGTAGATATAAGAAGAGTTTTCGATGATTCTTTGAATAACATTGAACTAGACAGCAAAGAGCCTAGCCAACTCAATGAAGATCCCCATAAAGCTCAAAGGAAGTAAATAGAATTTGAAAATGATTGACATATTGTTAGAAGTTTAAAGACTCTGGCATGTATTGAGAAAAAAATTAGGTGGCATAAAACAATGTGCCAAATAAATATTTTTTTATGGAAAACTGAGTGGTATTATACCTTATCCTAAAGATGCTCAAAAGAAATTGCCATTCATCATGTGGTCGAAAAGGTCTCAACTTGACTAATGGGTCAAGCTGAGGAAATAAATCTTACTATGACTAATGGGTTGAGTTCACGGTATTGAGGATGATATCTTTTGCTGTGGTCCTTGTCACGTGTTTAAGAGGGCTCAACTTGCCCGGTGCTAAAGGATCTCCGGATTTATGTTATTATTTTCTAGATAATGCATGGTTTGTCAAAACTAGTAAGGTGTGTTGCCAGTATCAAAAATAAGAAAAATAAACCTTTCTTTTTGTCCAATATGAGGCTCCCCCTTTACATGTAAGGATCATCTTGAACCAACATATGACAAGAAGTATAGCCTTCAACTATAATTCAGAGAAGTTTTGGGAAAATTCTTTAATTACATCTAGGCGGTCATCTGTCATTGGGTTATTCTAAGCATTTTGAGGTTTGTGCGATCACGCCTCAAGCCTAAAAATTGTGTTATCCTAATTCTTTTAGAAGGTATCAAATTCGTATGTAACCATTTATCAAACCACCAAAAAATTGTGTTATCCTAATAAGTACAAAAGCTTCCTTCAGCCAATAGACCAGAGAGGAAAAAAATTTCATGCGAAATGTAATAAAAAATTAAAAAGTATAAAGTACTTGCACATAAAATTTTTTGACATGTTTGTTTCCCTCAATGATTTCAATGACACAATAAAATTAATCTGACTTACAAGATGTCTTTCAAAATTTCTGTAAGGCTGAATAACTGGCAATCCAAGGGGAGTAGTCCACCTTACAGGTTGATTCTCTGAAGCAATAATCTGTTTAGGAACAATAACATCAGGACGTTAGTGTGAGAGAATAAATTAACATTAGAGATCAAACAGAGCTTTCACTGTAGATCACTGAAGCGCATAATTGTGATTGCATTTAGACGTTGCAAAAGTTAGTTTAATCAAACATAAAATCATAGGATCTATGAATATTTACATACATACCTGATACCGGAGTCAACCCAAACCACAATAGGAACAGAAATATTATTGATGAAACTTAAATAGGTTACAACGGCGACTATTCAAAATAGAAAATAAACGATAACAAACATAAAAAACACCCTAGGCAATGGTGAAGGGGATGGGTGGCGGCTGGCCAACAGAAAGATGTGCTGGTAGGGGGCTGACGGTTGGCCCGGTTGTGCAGGAAGGGTTGGAGAGGCTGCGCTGCAGCAGAGAAAAGTTTTGGGGGGGTACGCAAATAGAGAAGGGAATATGCGGCTGCGATTGGACAGCGGCACAGAGGAAGGGCTTGTGGAGAGTGGGTGGAGCAACAAGCGGCATGGAGAAGGGATGATAGAGGAGTTAAAAACAGTAAGAGAAGGCTGGTAGTGGGGCTGGCAAAGAAAGTGGAGAGGAGGTCTTGGGGAGGGTGGCTGGAAGCAGGGAGGAAGAAGTGCGGCTGGTGGCTGGCAGCAGGGAAGAGGTGGAATGCAGAGGGGAGTTGGGAAGGGTAACTATCCCCGTGTGAGAGAGAGTTACAACAGGAGCGCCCCTCAAGTTCTTGAAGAAGATTACCACGTCGAAGATGTTACAGTCGGAGCACCTTCTCGTCTTCAGATACAGCTCTAGATAGGAAAACAGCCGTCGACGACAAGTTTGACAGAATTCTCAAAACACCAAAAACTGAACCCTAAAACCAAATAGCAAAAAAATTATAATAAACTAAGTGATGCCAAAATTAACCCAAATCATAATAGAAAATAAATTTTACTACGCCAAAAGCAACGAGGTTAGAATCTGAACACAAAACAGAAAAGAAAATACAACACAACACAGCTCTCCGGCCAGGGCGAGGTGGGGCAGCCAGCCTGCAGACAGTGCAGAGAGGGGCTGGGATAGGTGGCGGCAGGGTAGCAGAGGTTCAGTTGGCTTGCAGTTACAGCAGAAGACGGGGATTAGGTGTTTGGTGGCAGTGCAAGGGGGCCGGATAGCAACTCGTAGCAGGCTGGATGCAGGAAACGGGAGGGAGTGGGGCTGGCTGCAGGAAACAAGAAGGGAAGTTGGGATTGGATCCGCAACCAAGAAGCAGGTCATGGCCATCTATGGCTGGAAACAGGAGAAAGGAGGGGAAAGCTGCTGTTACTGGAAAGAGGAAAGGATGTCGTAGGTTTGTTGGACAACTGGAGGGTGATGGAAGGGAAAAAAGGGAGGAGGGTCCATCGCAGATGGCAGCAAAAAGAATAGAGGAAGATACACACCACCTTAGCGAGTTACAGCCGGAACACCTTCACGTCGTCAGATACAGCCCTCGAAGGGAAAGGGGGATGTCGGAGGCTGTCCAAACAAAAAGCTCAGCCAAAATCTAGGACCTTATGTGGCTAACACCTAAACAGAAATCTCAACCCGGTTCAGCCCCATGCAGCCGCTCTCAATAACACTCAATTCCTATGTATTTATATGGCTAACACCTAAATTTCAATTTTTACATGCATGTCATGTTACTTCTGTATGACAAGATGCATTTGACTTTTTAAAAGTTAAAATGATTTTGATTTCGATGTGGTACGAAAGATTTAAGTGGAATAAATGCAAAAATAAAGTTTAGGAGTTAGACATGTAAATACACAAGACTTGGGTTATATTTATAAAATGCGCCTAAGATAAAATGTCAGTTAGACGAGAAGGTAGTGAAAGAGCTTCTAATTTTGAGCAAGTAAAAAAATTAAATCTGCATGGTGATAAACAAGTTTATGCAGCAAATGAACAACAAAAAATATAAACACAAGGATATTCAAGAGGTATAGCAACAGCTGAGCCTATACTAACACAAAGCAAATTCGTTCCAAGTATTTCACAAAAGCTATACAAACTTTTAATAGAGAACTTTTTGTGAATTGCCCTAGTTTGAAACCCGCACAATTTTTTTTTACCCCTAATCACAGATGATACAAGGAGAAATGTAAAACTAGTATTAAAATAATGAATATAAAGAAAGAAATTTCCTTTATTTGTTCCCCATAAATCTCCCTATCATATGACCAAACCAAAAAAAAAGAGAGAAGAAGAAGAAATAACTTATTTTTGAAAAGTTGTTCCAGCATAGGATCCAACAGTGTTAGAGAAGAAGATGGGTTTTTCGTCCACTGGAGAAATAACAACAATAAAGCTCTATTAAACTTATAATTGTTATATAATGTTCAAAGGTTTCACGAAATAAATTCAGTAAAGGCACTAGAAAGTAGCCCTTTAAAGAGAAAAAATTTGAAACGGTCAAAAACAAGCCATTACAAGTTAGCTGGCATATTTCACTGTGTTTACCTATTGGTTCAGCTTCAGATGAATTTTGCAAACAACTGAACTTAAATGCAAATCTAGAAGAGTATGGTTAAAAACTCCGTAATTTTAGTGCTGATTAAATCTATCTACCTTCCAAAGAATCAAGAATTACTAAGTTTAAATTTGTGCATCAAAAGGATGGAGTGTCACAAAAGCTAAACAAAGTTTTAAGATTTCTTATTTGGATTTGGATGAGCACAGAAACTAAACAAAGGCCAACAATTATATGGAGCCTTATGAAGTCTAGCTTCCACTAAAAACGACAACAACAATAAGCCTTTTGTCCCACTAAGTGGGGTCAGCTGCATGAATCAATTTTCTCCATTGTTTCCTACCGAGTCTCATAGTTTCCACTAAATGAAGCTCTTTTTTTAAAAGATTCAAGGCCATCGAAAGATAATACTGGATTAGAAAATACTGTCATATTACCGAATAGAAAAGGATTGTCAAACAGGCTAAAAATATGAATACACTAGCAAGACCAAAAGTTTGCTTAAAATACATTCTCAGCATGATGAAACAAGTAATGAAACTGAAGTAAATAACTAGTTAAGAAAGTTGATATAAAGTTTTCTTAGTTACACTTGATCTCCAAACTAAATACATCAATCTCTTTGACGGTCAATTTTAAATTCTTCATAGAAACAATATCTTCAAGATTTTTCTTATATCAAGATGCAAATTGATACTTGAGTTAAGCCGAACCATAATTGGAAAATAAATATTATTGTTGAATGCAAAAGATTTACAAGCAAGGATGCTTAAAAACAGAAATAAAATGGCACAACACACAAGCGACACCCTAGGACAAGAATGAAAGTGGTGGGCTGCAGGTTGAGGTGGCGAAATCGGGGAGTCGTAGGTGAGGGGAGAGGGCTGGCGACAGCAAGATGGGCGTACATGTGCGGCTGGACAGCAGGTAGGGTTGTGGGGGAGGGACGAAAACTGGTCTAGGGAAAAGGGGAGGGTGGTACAGCTGCTATGGTATGCAAGCTATGCGTCAGCAAATAAGGAGGCACACAGGAATGCTGGCAGCAAGCAGTTGGGTGCCAGAAGGATGGCACAAGCATGTGGGTAGAAGCAAGGAAACATGTGGAGATAGTCACCACCTATGAGCAGGACACAACAGAAGCACCTCCAATCCTCGATTACAGCTCTTGAAGGGTGAACTTGAGACACCAAAAGCTATCCCTATAGAAAACTCAACAAAAACAAAACCAAAACACGAGAATAAATATAAATACTAGTAGATAACTAAGGGGGTCCTCATTCGTAGAAGCTTTTGGTTGCACGTGATAGTGACTAAATTGTTGTAATCTCTCAGAGCTGAAGGATTTTCAACTGTGGCCCTAGTAGTGATCACACGGACGCTACACCGTCCCCCAAAACACCTAAGGATTTTTTCTCACTTGTGAGCAAACAAGCATCTCGGTCAAATCTTCTGAGGCTACTCGTCAGGCATATACTGTTGAATCCTTCCGAAGCAACCCAAGGTTTCCTCACCCTGCTCTGATGTGATGGTAGTTCGAATCACTCCAAATGGTGGAGGCCATGACAGTAAGGTATCAATCATGATGTACTGAAATGCTCTTTGTTATGACTGTCCCATGTCTGGGATCAACACCTTATTCTTATCATCCTCAATCATTACAAAAATCAATCTCACTGACGTTGCTCTGATGGCAAGGGCATACGTGATCTCGAGCTCCGTCAAAGAAAGAAGAACAATGCGCTTTCTCTCCTTAGTGAAGGGTCTTTCTAAATCCATCGTGTTAAGTCCTGCAGTCAAATTGTCATGGTCTTCCCAAAAACAAGTGCTAGGCATCCATGGAACCACGTCACACCACACCTGATCTTATAGTTAGTTTCTAATTGAAAACTCTACTAGACATATCCTGTTAATGTAGGCCATGTTCTCCTTATTCAGCCATGTCAAATAATTTGGCTAAGAATGGTGCTGAGTTATAAGCTCTAATTTCTTCATTATATGCGTAAACACCACCATCTTGCAGTTCCCTTCATTGATGATGAGACTGTATACCTTCTAGTTCACAGTGCAATGGGTGTAGAATATGTTGTCGTGAAGCTAATGCGGATCCCTCGTATCCTCAATCTGTAGGACCAGTCAAACCACGAGCATCTCGCCTTCAGCCAGTGAAAGATAATACACCTCACCCTATTCCTTACCTGCCTCCTCGTCGCTAACCGCTTCCAAGGCGCCCTGCTCGGTAAAAGACACGACTCGGCTCATCAGGCAACTAGAGGCAAGTGCCAAAATTCATGGCATCTCGTCGCTAACCGCTTCCAAGGCGCCCTGCTCGGTAAAAGACATGACTCAGCTCATCAGGCAACTAGAGGCAAGTGCCAAAATTCATGGCATCTAAAGCATTTTCGAGCGTGAATTGCAGTAGGTGTGCTATTTTTCTCAGACTTCTTCCCACTCGGGGTGGCTTTGTCCTTATCTGAACTAGTTTTCTCAACTCCCTAAGGCGTACTCATACTGGTGTCTCCAAATGCGAGTGGCTGTCGAACTAGTCTACTCTGTTTCTATTGTCTCTCCACCTTCAAGGTAAAGGTCTTAATATCTCCCATGACTAATAAAGTTGCAGTTGCACAAAGTTGCATATAGCGGGCTTTAGGCCCCCCAGATAACAGGTTATTGTGTGTTCCTCTAACTCGACCAACTCACACTTCATCTGCAACTAGTCAAACTACACCGTGAACTCCTCCAGTAATAGGTCTCTCTGCTACATGTGATGGAGTCTTAGAAACATATCCTAGCGGTATTGAGGTGGTAATTATTTCCTTTGTATCTCTTCCCTCATTTTTTTTTCACTTGGTAATCATATCATTATTTTCTCTTTCCTGTCTTCTCTTCCCACTATAAGAAGTTGCTCTTCTTCAACTTGATGGCTCTTAAGTTTACCATTTATCCTCTCACACTTCCTCATACTTGAATATTCACTCAACAAAATGCAACCAATCGATAAAAACACTAGGATCCATACCTTCATTGAACTTCAATAGATCCACCTGGATGCCAAAATCCTTGTCCTCCATATGCGGTCTCCTGTCTCAATCTCCTTTGATACTGAATTTCAAAGCGTCGGAACCTATATTCCTCATCACTGACGTCTTTCCTGTGGAACAGATTCAAATCATTATCCCCTTCTCCCCTTCAACTCTCCAGAGCACGGTGAAGGGAGTAATCTCCTCCTGAATTCCATTGTCAATCTCCGCAAGACTCTGTTGAAGTCAACCAATCTCAAGCTATTTCTCATCCCGGGCAAGTTTCGACATATAATTCCTCTGTGGCATGATTATAATTTGGGGAATGAAAGGAGCAGTTAGGGTAAGAAAGAAAATTTTTGGTGGAGGGGATAAGATGAATGCTAGAAAACCCTAAGATAAGGGTAGGGTTAGACTAGCTATAATACCAAATGATATCAGAGCAAGCTCGAACGATGATAAAAAAACAAATATTATTATTAAAAGGGTTACAAGAAAAGACTCTTTAAAAACATAAATAAAACGACACAACATACAAGTGAGACACCCTAGGACGATGATTAAAGTGATAGAATTGAGGAGTCGAAGGTGAGGGGAGAGGGCTAGCAACAACAAAATGGGTGTAGTTATGCAGCGGAACAGTAGGTAGGGCTGTGGGAGAGGAACGGTAGTAAATCTAAGGGAAACGAGGGTGGCAGCAGCTTCTACGGTGTGCAATTTGGGCGTCAACAAGCACGGAAGGGAGCTAGAATGTTGGCAGCGAGCAGCACCACACACACACACACACACAAACTTGGGTGGCAACCCAGCCCAACCCTAAATTCATGCTCAATGAACCGGTAGGCCATTTCATGCGAGAGTCGAGCCCCATATCACAAATGCATCATAAAAAAATATGAAAATAGCTCTATAAAAATAATCTATCATGCATTTAACAAAATTCACGAGCTTATGTGTTTTTTGTCGGTCATTTTGTAGAACTCTGCACCAATACATAAAAGTTTAGCATTTAACATTAGGTAAAACTGTCAAAATAGTCCCTTAACTCTTTATAGGGGGTCATTTTAGTCCTAAATTCAATAAAAGTGTCATCCCAAGGCTCTTTTAATATGAGCTGAAATAGTCCTTATGGAGAACTATTTCGATCTGAATTTAAAGAGTATGGGGACCAATTTTGAAACTTATAAACTCCAAGACTAAAAAAGTCCCATGTAAGAAGCCAGGAGACAATTTTAACACTTTACTCTTATACGTTAGATCAAATGACTTCAACTTTGAAAGCTCAAGGGCATAATAACAATTCAAACCTTTGCACAATCACCGAGCCATTTCATGATGCTTCGTGCAGCTTGGAACATCTCTCCCAAAGCATTCAAAGTGACCTTCCAAGAAATGGTTGCTTGAGCCAATGTTATGTAAAACACGGCAATCATCAACAGTGAATGGCACTTAAGTATTTACCTTAGCTGCATAGCAAGATACACGAAAGAGCAACCTGTCATCAGTGATCTTTCCTTTTTCTATCAATCTCCTTTTTATTTGCTCTCTGGCACCAACATATGTGACACCATAGACTGACGTCATGACAGTCTGCTTCACTAACTTCCTGTCCACCTGAAAGCTAACAAGATCCAATGATAAATAATGGGCTGTATTAGAAGATAAACTCAATCCTCCAAAGGCCTTACATTGGGTATAAAGTTGTATAACCATGGACAAGGGAAAAGACACAAACCTGATCAAGTAAAATTTTAGCTAATAAAGCAGTAGGATCATTAGTCGGGTCTTTCTGAGAGTCTTCCTTTACTATCTCATAAACCCTTAATATTGGACACAAAAAAATTAATTATAATAAGTGCATAGAGATATTTACTGAAGTAAGAGCACCTACTAGTAAAATTATATCACAAACTTTAAGTTTAGAGTTATTTTGACAATAAATAAAAAGTACACTGCAAATGAGGACTAGAGATGAAAAGAGATTCGACAAAAACATAAAATTACACTGTTCTCAGCCTTTGGCAGACCAAATGCTGAGCATTTAAGAAGAATTAAAGAAATATTTGTGAGCTCCGAAGATTCTTAACCAACCTTTCAAAGAGAGTTGCCATTACAAGTTGAATTTCTAGAAAGCAAATTGGATTTAGATAAGAATCCACCTATATAGATAAAGGAAAGCTGGCCATGAAAAGTAAACTATTTATAGAGGATAGCAGAAAGCGAACCATGAACTACTCGTGTTGAAGCTTAGCAAACAAAACCCATTTAATTTTCTCATTGCAGGAAATATATAAAGATTTGTAAATTAAAAACAATTGATTCCTAAAAGATACTTTTAGTAAAAATTGATGATGTTGAAAATAAATAAATATATGTTAGGAACAGAGCAATAATAGATCTAGATCATTACTGAAATCATCAGAAACATTATAAAAATATTTCTACGCAATTTGCTTTAAATAAATAGTAGAAAAATGTCTACTAAAACTCATTAATAGGCAATAACACTACCTTGCAGCTATTCCAGAATATACATCTGCAGGCCTCTCTTGAGCAACCAAGTTTACTGCAGCGGCTTCCAACTAATAAGTTGGAAATAATCATATTACAATAAAAATATTTTTAAAAACCAAAGATATGCGTAAATCATATAAAAGGACTAAAAAGTAAGATAAAATTAGCCTTTAATCCCGGAAAAAATAATTTCAGAGTGAAATTGTTGGAAGCCTGTCGTGCATCAACTTCATTTTGGTAGAGCAATTAGTAATATACCAGTGCATTGGATGGCATGATGAAAATAACTAAGGATTAAATATATAATTATTCTTCTTATGATAAGTTCTCAAAAGCATAATCAAAGCGATTTATGGGTGGTAATGTAAAAGTTCAAGTGGTTCTGGAGCAAAAACGATCACAAGAAAATTAATAATAATATGTAAGAGACACTAAGAAAAGGATGCAAGTGAGTTTATTTGATTTAACAAGATATACCTCGGTTCATGACCCACATAAAGATAAATGTCTGCTAATTCAGAGACAAAAAATGATACAAATGTTTACTCTCAAATGTTTTCTTCTCATTTTTATCTCGATAATACTCTTCCCGCTCTATTATTCCCCCTTCCAAACCCAACCATGTTCGCTAAAGATAAAGGACAAACCACCTATCAGTCACCAGTCCATATAACATTCATTGATTTCCAGGACTCTGACTTCTAATTGTTATCTTTAGGCCTTCAACAATCACCATCAAACACATAAGAAACCACTCTATATCACATCGGCTAAGATAACTTTCAAACATCTATTTCTGAGACCTCCAACTCTATCAAAGGTTGATTAAAGGTGAAGCATGAATGATAACAGTAACAATTGATTTCTCCTCCATTTATATAGCAACAATCATGTGATAGTTTTGAAGGATTAGGTATGAATAAAGTCATAAGTTTGATAGCTACCAATACTACAAAGTCAAAATCAAATTTTATCCTAGACATTAAGAATAAAGTGGACGAAAAATTAGAAATTAGGCCGTTTGATGCGCAATCTTAAGTACGGATGGCAATAGTTAGTTTAAACCAAAAAAATCAAACTGAAACAAGCATATTTAATTAATTTGATTTGGTTTATGAAATTATGATTCAATTTTTTGTTTCAAATTTAAATTTGCTTGCGACCAGTGGTTTGATTTTAAAAGATATGGTTAAACCAAAAAAAATGAAATATATTGCGGTTAAATCAAATCCGTCAACCAATAGTATTATTCAATCCATCAAAGTCAGCCAATTGTATTATTCAATCCATCAAAATTAACCCAATACACACCTCTTCATTAGAAATTTATTTTTTTTGGTAAAACAAAACCAAAACAAAGAAATCGAACTACATTGCGGTTCAGACCAGTTCAGTTCTATAGATTTTTTAGTCAGTTTGAGTCTGTCTATTATTTAGTTTGTTTTAATTGTTTTAATAAATCTATCAACAAATCCAACCAAACCGACAGGCCTATGATATAAATCTCTGCAGTGTCTCAATCAGATGCTAACATGGTCGTAACCGTCATTTTTTACTGCTGTCAATACCTTTACCTTCTTCCTTGATCCTAAAATGTCATATGCCCTACACTGCCCATCAAGCCTTCATAATCTCCCACTATGTAGCAAAACAAACAGATGAATTCACCCTCGTCTTTCGAATTGTTGAACCGCCTTTGCATCCTATCAATGCGCTAAAAGAGCAATATCTCCCACACTTCTCACTGTCTCGACATTACTTAAAACAAGTTCAAGGTTAGAGCATCGCACGACTCATAGTCCTCTTACCCAAGCAATCGCAGGCCCTCCTCACCTCATTCTTCATCGCTTTTTTTGCAGCCACTAGTTATGTTTCCTTCACAACCGTCAATGATTCTCTTCCTTGTGCTCGAATAGACAACTGCCAAATCCTTCATCGCACCCTCCTTCAACTTACTGCAGGCTCGCCCACTTCCAATCTTTTTCTCCCCGGACCACAAGCCACCAACCATCATGAACTCTCTCCAGTAACAGCTTCCGCTCTTCTTCTTCATGGATATTGCTCCCTTGTCATTTTGCTACTTTTCGCATGTTGGATAAATCTAAGTTAGACATGTATTCGCCATTTGTGTATTCTAATGTTACATTTTTGTTAGTTGAAATCATATCTAGAGATAATACTTTTTTGTATATTTAATTCTTCTTTCTTTAGATCTAAATGAACGTTCTCTTAGTGGTATCTAACTTAATTGTATCGTAGTCATTGTTATTTAGGTCTGACTATTACCCATTAATATGCACACTTAAGTTGGGATAGCATAGGTCGCATGTTGGCATATGTTCAATTATTTAATATGAATTAAATACTAAATTAGAATTTTTTGTTGAAAAAACTTTGAGTAGAAGTTTGTCAAATTTCAATGGTTGAATATCAAATAGATTGGGTGATACCCGAGTTAACCCAAATAACAATAGAAAAATCAAATATCATTGATGAATTCAAAATAAGAAAAAACAATCTCACAAACGGAAAAAAAAAAACAACACAAATGACATGCGACTAAGGTGAATCTCAGGTGGTGGTGGTAGTGGTTGTTAGGGGTCCCGAAAAAATTAGCGATAAGGAGGGGAAGCTGAGGGACTATGGAGAATCAACAGCAAGAGAATGTACCGAGAATGGCTGGAATAGAAAAAAAATCAGCAAAAATAGGATATCTCAGGCCACAGCGATGAGGTGAAATAGCAGCATGGAGAGCTTTTGGAGGAAGTAATAAGTATGGGACGGCAGATTGGTGGATGGAGAAACTTGGGAGGGGGGAGGGGTGTGGGGTGGGGGACTGATGCCCGACAAAGGTACTAAAAATTAAATTACACGTGCACTTAAATGAAAAAGGATATTGATATTAAAGTAGCTTAACTAGTTTTTTTAGACGGTGCTCCTGTGATTGTTGTATTGATATATAATGATATAGATATATTATTGATAAAGTAAGATTTATTGAATACCATATTCTTAAAATATCAAATATTTATATTGATTAATTAAAAACTAGACTAATATAGATATGTTTTCCCCTGTATAACTGTGATTTAGGAATGTGAATATTCACCAGCTTTAGTTAGCTCAGTGTTGTTTTAAACTAAATTTTCATGTATAATTAAGCTATTTAAAAGATGTGCGATAGAAGAGAAAATATTTATAGAAAACATGAACAACATATAAGGAAATAATTTAATTATACTATTTTAATTTAATTTGATTAGTGACTTTTTAATTTATTAACAGTTAATTACAAAAAATAAATATGGAAATTTTAAATCACACCGTCCAACCCTCTGTACCTACCTTAGAACTGCAAAAATTTAGCAAGATATGTTATACGGGGTGGCTGTAGTAGGGAAATATGAAGTTAACAGCAAAATGAAAGATGCATTGAGTGGAAAAGTCAAAAATAAATACCCCCGCGCGAACAAGCTACAGTTGAAGAACAACTAGATCCCTTATTAGAAGAAGATCACCACCTTGGACGACCAACATCTAAAGCACCACTCGCCTTTGGATACAATCATAGAAGGAAGAAATTGAGACAACGACGACTGTCCTAAATAGAAACACGCTAAAAAACCTAAAATATCAGAATCACATATATAAGTCCTATATAACTAGAATTGTATTCTCCTATGAAAAAGAACTGTCAAACCAGTGTGAGAGCACCGGTGGGCCCTCCCAAGATTAAATCGATTCGGTTTAGACAAAGGAATCACGAAAAACAGTCTTGTGGTATTGTAGCTAAAGTCACGTCACTATAGCACATTGTAGCAAACGTCGTGTAAATGCCACATAGGTAGTTCTCCTATCAGTCTCTCGAGGTTGGGAAAGCTTCGACCTCATATGTCAAAGCTTTTATCTCCTTATAGAAGTCAAGTCAAACTCGGTAAAGGTACCATGAATGTTGCGAGCTTCCAATAAGTCAATCATGTAGGCGTCATTGCAAAGCACGCCATAATAGAATAAGTAACAATCCACTTTTGGCATAACTTGACCTGAAGCTGCATAACAACATAGACTTTCACCAGCCAAATCCTGAACAAGTAAATCTATAATTTGCTTCTCCCACCCCTCAAACTCGGCTAGATGTATTTGATAAGCAAGTCTGTCAGAAGAAATCAACTCTAAAAAGAAATCTATGGCAAGTTGGACCACACTGAACTACAACGACTCAGCAGATCACTCTGTCTTCTTCTCTAAAATGACATGAATCTCACTGTAGTATGTTCTTTTCCCCAAAGATAACAAGACGATTTCCAATATTGTAGTTCATTCATCTTGTCTTATCATATGTTGAGCAAAAACTTCTCATCTCTGACATGTTGGACCACCATTAGTAAGGGCAGCTCAAGAAGTAGACTATGTATTTGAAAAGTTTGAAATTCTCTTATATGAGGTTGCCCTATCTGGCATCAGATCCTCGAACATAGAACTGTCTTGGACCACCAATGTGAAATTCGTTGCAGTTTCTATTATGGCCTCAACTTGAAGCTTCCATTCCTCATCAGTTGGGACCAAGTTCTTCTCCCTTCTATCCTCATATTCTTCTATTTTTATTGTGTCATTTGCCCCTTTCTTCAAGAGCTCCATGCTCAGTAAAATATATCCCCTAGTTGTCACAAGCTGGTCTGATAACTTAGAATTAATCAAGTTTTAACATTTCATTTACCTTAGATAGATTTTCTTAACTTTTAATTTATAAGAGCCACTAAGAAATCATAATATAGAATAAATGTAAATTTAAATCATCTTTAAACAACAATATAGACTACATACAACCTCTCATCCAACATATAATAATATATCACTACCATGAAAAAAAACAATACAAAAAAAATTAAAATCATGAAACAACATAATACTTATCAGGAGTGGTCCTCCCTACTATTCACCCTTGAATGACTCGAACGTGTCTCCATCGAGCAAGGTCGCAATAAGTTGTTTGAACCCGGCTTCTCCCCTTTCTCTTCTCCTTCTCCTTCGGCTAGGGCATGGGCTTCTCTTTCCTGCCAAAAACTGATTAATTCGTCACGCTGACTATTATCCAAGTAAGCCTTTGGCTTTGACTTCGGCTTCGGCAGCCCTTCATAGAGAAACGATGTACATAAGCACAAGCCACTCCTTCCTTCGGCTAGGGTTGATCTTCTCCCACTTGAAGATCGAAGCTACTTCGTCGTCTTCACCTGGACGACAGTCTCCTCCCTCGGCTTCACTCTACACAGGCAAGTCTTCCCCTTCCTTCCTCTTCTATCACTGCTTCATCTTCTCCCTCTGTCGTTGCTTCTTCCTCGCCTCCTTTTGACGATGCTTTTTCTTCTCCTTCCGTCACTACTCCTTTTGTCGAAGATTCTTCTTTCACCATCTCTCATGCTCTCTCTTTTTCTCTCGATCTCTCTCGCTTACTCTTATGCTCGAGTTCGAAAGGATGATAGAAACGAGAGCTCTCTCTTTAACTCCCCATAAACAACACGTCTATTTTTTAACGCGCTTAACTAATTTTTTTAATTAAAATTGGTTATTACAATATTCCCTCCTTATAATATTTTATCCTCGAAATTTATGAACTTCACATAAGTAATTTCAGATTATATAATTAAAAAATAACTATTCAAAGTATCACAGAAGTTTAAATCTTGTTAACTACTATCAAAGGTAAATACACTAATTTAAAGATTTAATATTAGATGATCCAACCAATAATCCTCTAGTATTGAAACACGATAACTAATATTACATCTAAATTTGTGCAATATAACCACAATAACACTCAACTACCAAAATCAGAATACATAAAGATACTCAACACATGATAACAAACATTATACCCATTAAAAAAAACAACCATCAAATTCTATGTATCGACATTAGTAGCAACAAGTTTTTTAGGATCTTGATGAGTTACGCTGCATTTGAGGCAGCTTAAATGCTGCGGCGCGATGTGAAAATGCATATTTGGATGTTTGTTATTTCCTTATTGTAATTTGTTGTTCTTGTTTGTGGCTTGATCTTTGAGGTTTGTGGCTTTTTTGTATAGAGAAATGATTTCTATGATTCTTCCATTAAAATCTTGTTTTCTGAGAAATGTACGGGTTTGTGGTTGCCATGTGTGGCTTGGTTTTTGGCGGTTTAGGGTTTTGCTCTATTGAGAAGTCGAGACTATAAGGATGGGAAAATACCATATTGCATATCAATTTCATCGAGATATTTCAAAGTATACACCTACAGTTTTGGCTCTAATTATGATTTTTGTTTCATTGTACTTTCTGGCTTGCTGCTTTGCAGTTTAGTGATTTGCTTTATGGAGAAATTGAATATAAGGAGTGAAAAACATCAAATTGCATATCCTTTTTATGTGAAATTTGGAATTTATTTAGGTCTATGTGGTTTTGACTCTTTGCTCTTAGTGGTTTCTGATTCATATGAAGTGCATTTCTTTTTGCAAGCCTTGGGTTTCCGGTTCATCTTGAGCTCGTGACCACAGGGTCATACGAGGGCTGGTGGCATGCAAGGATATTTGGAATTCAAGAAAACAAGTATATTTCCTTTTTTTACTAATGTTACTTCTTGGTGATTTGTGGCCACTGTATTTGATGGGTTGCTATAGTTGTTATTGAATATGTGGCGATTGTGATGATGTATTAGTTGTTATTAGCGTATTGATTGTGATGTTGGTGGTTGTGATGGTGGTGGTTATACTTGTGTGTTGGTGTTGATAAAAAATTTGTGGTGGTTGTAGTGGTGGTTGTACTTGTATGTCGGTGTTGATGATAAATTTGTGGTGGTTGTGGTAGTGGTATTTGTGTGGTCGTAGTGGTGTTGGTGATGTTGTTGTTTTGGTGGTAGTGGTGGTTTTATTGGTGGTCCATTGGTGGTATGCCAGAGGATAGTGGTGATATTGGGGTGTGGTGGTGGTGCGTGTGAGGTGGTGGCGGTAGTGGTAGTGGTAGTGGTGGTGGTGTGGTAATTATGTGATATTTTGTTTGTGGTGTGGTAACTGTGATATTTTGTTGGTGGTAGGATAATTTTTAATATTTACATCAGATGAACTTTAATTGTCTGCCACATCTATGTTGCTTAATTCTTTTCAAACTAGTAGACGTGATGGGTAAAACAAAACAACTCGGTTGGTCTGCCATGTGGGATGAAGAAGCAAAGCTAATATTTTGTGATCTTTGTCTTAAGAAGGCTGAATGGAGAAATAGGCCAACCACCTATTTTAACAAAGAAGAATGAGAGATTATTAAAAGAAAATTCCAGGAAAGCAGGGCAAGGAATATGATAAAATGTAACTAAAAAATCAGTGGGATCAGTTGCAAAAAGATTGAAAATTATGGAAAGAGTTAAAACGAGTATCCACAAACTTGGGTTGGGATCAAATAAATCAAACCATTAATTCTTCATAAGAATAATGGACCGAGAGACTGGAGGTGAGAATTCATAAAACGCCTAATCTTTTAACTTTTTTATGTCAATTTCAATTAGATCAATTATGAATTAATGTGTATCTCATTCCAACTACTAAAAAGTTCAAGTTCAGTGACATTAACCTTCGATTTGAAGAAAAGTTGGATCGTATATTTGGTGGAGATGTGGCCACAGGTGATCACCCATGGGCATAAAGCGAAAGAGGACCCACTGGCAAAGCTGAGCATGCAAATACTAAGCAAACTTCCAACTCCAATGAAGGGCCCAATCCCAACCAATATGAAGTTGGATCTACGAGTCGTTCAAAACATCCAAGGGGTGAGAAAAAAAAAAAAGAGATGCGGTTTTCAGTAGAACTTGGATTTCCCATTCAATAACTTCTCGCACCAATAAACCTAGCACATCACATGCAACTTCTATTCAAGAAGCTATGAGAATTCTGGAAGAAATTTTAAAAATTTACGAAGTCAAGCCGTTTTACTTATTTTCTATGAAGTTGCTAGAAGGCCCGACTAAGAGAAAGTTGTTTATTTTGATGACACCTGACCATAGGGTTAACTATTACGTTATTTCCATGATAATCAAAATGTATGAATTTTATTTTATTTATTGGAGATTATTATGTTTGACAGCTATAGGGACATTATCTACGATACACATTATTTTTCGTTATTTTCATTATGTAGAGCTATTTTTTTTATTATTGGACATATTACAATGCATTTAGAATATTCGATGTCATTGTTTTTGTTTGATGGACCACTTACTAATTAAGTGTTATTTATGTGTGTTAGATGCATAAAAATGAATGCCATGAATAGAGAAAGGCGGTAAAAAAAAATTGCAGTTGCAATATGCTTAATATACGTGTATTATAACTCATATTTCTCACTCACTTTGCATGACATTCGCGTATGCAATATTTCAAGGTAGATTTCTGTCTTCATGTGTATCAAAATTTACTTCAAAGTGTTAACCATAATATCTAACATAAGAGAGTTAGGACTACAAATGAAAAAATGGAACACATGCAGATGCACGGGTCTCCAACAGTGAAAAGATTACATATATTACACATTGTGGGTCACCATCTCAAAATATATTGATTGTATGTGATTTTAATATGTGTTTCTTTTGTGATAGATAGAGGGAAAAGAAGCGCCCACGATAGTCGTATATTCAAATATTTCACGAGAGCTCACAAATAAAACTTTCTGAAGCCGCCTCCAGGTTTGCTTGCATATGAATAAATAAAATATCTATTGCATCACAAAAAAAAATGAATAAACTTAAAACAGATAAATATTATTTGATTGATGTTGAATATCCATTACAAAAAGAATATCTCAAGTCATACTTTGATAAAAAATATCATATTATGAATTTCGAAAGAGCTAAAAACATAGCTCAAGGTATAAAGGAGATGTTTAATAAAAAACACTCATCCTTAAGTATTATTATTGAAAAGACAATCAGTATTTGGAAAAAATGATTAATTTATTTGATATGCCCACCTATCATTTAACCAAATATGTGAAGATTATAGTCGCTACGATGGCTCTCCAAAACAACATTCATCAGCAACTTTCGCGTAGTGAGATATTGATTTCAATGGTGCATATGAAGACCGATCACATGCCCCCGCTGAGGCATACGAATATTGCCTAAGCCATTTAATATCACAAGTAGGGTTGTAAACGAACATCACAAGTAGGGTTGTAAACGAACCGAGCTCGAGCGAGCTCAGACCTGGAGCATGTTCAGCTCGTTTGAAATTGCTCGTGTTAAAAATCGTTCGTGAACAGTGTGTTCGTGTCCCGCTCGATTTAAATATTCTTGTTTGTGTTTGGCTCATGTTCGACTTAAAATCGGCTCGTTAAAATTATTTGATAAAAATAGAAGTTGAGTGTTGGATTCGAGTTTAAACCAAATCTATTCAAAAGAATGCACAATCATATTACCACATGAGTTTGTTATGATGTAAACTTAGATGTAAATATATATAATATTTTATTAAAAAAAGAATATATATAATATATTATTATATAAGTATATGATTTTTTTTATTTCAAACTAAAATGAGCTGAACACGAGCGAATAAAGAATTGTTAGTGTTCGACTCATTTATAATTTGAGCTTAAAAATATTGTTTGTGATCGTTCGTTTACTTAACGAACGAGTCAAACACGAGTTACTTACGAGATGAACACGAGTTGTTCGCGAACAACAAGCTTTTTTAACAGCCCTCGTCACAAACTAAATCAAATTTACATGACTTTTGTACACATAATTGGGAAGGTGTTAGGGAGATGATGGAATTAGGAGTAAATTACAAGTGCATTAGTTAATGGGTGAAAAGATTTTGTGAGCTACATGTTCTTTATCTTAGTATTATGATGAAAAAAGCAACTATTGCTTATTATAACGATGCTATATGCAATGACGATCATGTGAAATTTCAATTCGGTGCAAATAACGTCTTCTTTCTTCTCCACATTACTGGCCTCTAGGCAACCGTGGGTTCACATAGTATTTTTTTCTTGTTTGTCATTTATTTTGTTGAGGTCTATGACATAAATGACTTTACGGATTCTTCTAAATGGCCTTTGTGGTGATATGTTTTTATGACAAATACGAGTCTGGTATAATATAAAGGCAACCAAAGAACCTCATATTTTCCAATCAAATGACTGTTGATTTTTTTTGGATGGCCTTCGTGGTGAAATGTTTTTGGGACATACGAGTTCGGTATTACGTGGTTTAAAGACAACCAGGAATCTCTTATTTTTCATTCAAATGACTATTGAGGCTTTTCTAGATGGCCTTTGTGGTGATATGTTTTTGTGATACAAACGAGCAATTATTACGTGGTTTAAAGGTAACCTAAAACACTTTTTTTTATGTCCTATTGTCTCCTTGCAGTGAGATTTTTAGTCAGTTTATATTTTGTGCTCTGAGACCCCACAACTTTATAAAACTTTGTTTATGTATTTCTATTTTTTTTACTAAAGTGGCACCTAACGAATTATGTTTTGTGGTTTTAAACCTTTAGAAAAAATGAGTTCGAAGTTTTTCGGTTCCTTTAAAGTATTGTGCTATTGTGCATTGCAGTGTTCTTTGCTTCGCAATAAGAGCATAATTATGAGGCAATTTTACAGATGTCTAAGGAATAAATCATAGAACTATGATTCTTTTAGGTGGGCAGATCAGTTGGATAATTCCACCTCCAATAGTGATGAGGCGTGGAGTGTTTCGTTGGAGAAGAGATTCTCGTAAAATTAATTGTCTGCATTTTAAATTCAACATTATGATAATATTAATAGCTATTTTAATAATTTTATTTTTAAATTTGATTGTTTTATTACTATTTAATGAAGTGTCAGTTTTATTATGTAATATTCAAACCAAATATCTATTTCCATGCATGAAATGTGCAACCAGCACTGATTTTGTTATAAACAATAAATTAGTACAAAAGCGAAATTGTCTTTTTATCATAAATGGCTTCAGTACAACTGTTGCACAACTGCACAAAACAAAAAGAGAAGAAACTTCCCCACAACAGCTTCTGTGTAGCAACAGTCCCTTAGAGAATAGACACTTGATTGAATGTTCTGTCTTGGTTACTCCTTATGAGTTGCTATACTAGCTTTTGTCATCCTCTGTTGACCATTTCTAAAAGTAGATCCCTCCAAAAAATTTGTCTTGACTTGCATCTTTCTCTAAGTTAGCATTGGATGTGGATCTCTAGGCATAATGAGAGCAATTCCGCATCTAATGTCCAAAACATTCACCACAATGTTGTTTCCCACACTTAACACGTGATTCTAAAATGTTGTTGCTAGCCTAACTAATCACTCCATCAACGCAGGACTTTATCTTCTTCCCAGTAGACTTTCAAGAATAAATTGTTGGTGTTACATCTTCCTCGCTCTTCCTCTTATGCATTTCTCTATAATTCTAAGTTTGTTGGAAATCAATTTCCACACTCCTGACCCTCTCCACTAGCACTGAATAGTCTTCAATCCCAAGTGACCTTGGTGGTTGTCTAATTAAATTCGACAATTTAGAACAAAATTAATGGAATTTCTACTCTACGTTTGGAAATAGTTGTGGTGCATATCTTAACAGCATAAGAAACTTCGCTTTGTATAGCATAATTGATCGATCTCTCTGCACCAACCTAATAAATTTATCATGCATCTATCTACTGGCTGACAGTCTTCAAAAAATTCTCGTTAACTCGTCCCACTGTACCAAGGGGCTAGGTCGACCGCCAAATTTCTCATACAGTTGTCATCGCCACAATCTCTCTGTTTCTCCCTCTAATGCAAAAGTGCTCAATGTAAACCTCCTTTATAGAGGACAAGGCAAACCATATAAAATTTTTTTCACTCTTAACAATCAATTCTCAACATCCATTGGATTTCCTCCTTCAAAAAAGAGAGGTGACATCGTATCCTTAAATAGTTTCATACTTGTCCATTTGGTCTCCCACACTAGAATTAGTCTGAGTCTAAATTCTAAATCATATAAGTTATATAGTCATCATCTCAGTAAAAGTATCTGCAATCACAGTAATATGTGGAGGTGCATCAATTTCTATCACATCATCCCTATTCCCCTTAATTTTTCATAACTGTGAACTAACATAAAAAAATTATAATTAGATACAATTTAACCCTTCATTTATACTACTTATTAATTAATTTAATCAACCTAATAACTCTTGTTTATCGTGATCAAACCTAATTTCTTTGATACCATTTTTGTGTTTATTATAATATTAATTTTAAATTATATTAATTATTAGCAAAAATCAAGATTTAAAATAAATTGATTGTAAGATGCGCAAACTGAAATATTTAACTTTAAATAAGATTGATGTGAGTAATTACATTTCTAAATTTCATTAATTTTCAAAATTTCTAAATGTATATTTTTTATTTCACTTATGCTCTGTTCTAATGAGATTTAAATTATAACATATTCTTCATATTGTATGTCATTGATATATGTATTTGTATATATATTGCATAATGCAATGTATTATATTATTTACATCATGATAAAAAAATATGAATTAGACTGACTATTTTAATTGTTTTACTGTGCATGCTTGGCTATGATGGAGTTTAACATTTTTATGATACTAGCGAGAAAACACTAAGGTACTCGCGCTCGTAAATGAAAAAAAAATATTGATATTAAAATATCTTAAATAGTATAATTTTAAACGGTGCTTCCGTAGCGATTATACATATATAAAATGATATAAGCATACAAATTTAGTAAAACACAATGAATGTTATGAAGAATCATGAACAATCATATGTGAAAAAGTAAATTATTCACTATTTATATATTGAATTATAGTCTTTCTGGCTAGCATTCATATCATTCTCTTTTCGTTATGTTGCAGTAGTTTAGAAATAGATGTACTCTCTCACTTTTGTAGTTCGTGATTGCTTTAAATTAATATAACAAGTTTAATCATTTCATTAAAAGATAGAAGTATAAGATAAAATGTTTATAGAATACACGACAATCAAAAAAAAGTTAAATTTAACTGCATTACTTTAATTTATTTTGGATAGCGGCTCCTTTTTTTATTAAATATTAATTATAGAAAATGAGAATAAAAACATTTAATTTTCACTATCCGACAGTCTGATCCCGTATCTGTTAGCTTCAAACGTTGAGTCGGGTCATGACATTATGTCCAAAAGATGTGATTACTATAAATACATCAAAATATTATGACTAAAATTAGAAGCATAAATATGAGAATAATTTTATATTTATGAAATTCGTTCAAAACAAACTATTGAATAAAAAAATCTGAAAAAAATACATCAAGAGAGAGATGACAATGGACCTGAGAACATCAAAAGCAAAAAACACGGTTCGACTTTGAGGTCGTGCAATTTTTAATATAAAATTCTTAGGTGAACGATAAACATTAAAAAATAGGTAATAAAGAGGATAAAGACGTTATAGGAAATAATCTTACACAATCTCTTCCAAGTGCTGCATAATGCTGCAAACCATTGCATGAACCATCCTACACCAATGAATGAAATGTCATATTGCTATGGAAGAATTTGAAGCTATCACAATGAAACATGATAAAACCTATCACATAAATGCATAATTAGCATTATGCTTGAATTGAATGTTGATAAATATTTTCTAATTGTCACTTAGAATCACTACCTCGCAAATGTATTGCATACACATTTCAGAACTTTCTGGAAGATAAAAAGCCTCTTAAAGTTTAAAATCTTCCAAACCTGATGAATAGGAAGATATGAGATGACACTGTGCGGTGATGAACTAGTTAAGGCATCAGAGAGATTTATGCATGCAGCCAAACACTGAAAAGGATCTTCAGCATTTATCCACCATCGCTTTCCATCAACAGGATTCATAGCAGAATCAAATATATCATGCAAACGGTTCTCCACAAATGTCAGGCGAGCATCATAAGAGAGCTTTTCAACGCCTCCGCCAAAGATGTTTGCCAAATGAATTTTTAACCAGTATAACCCAGACTTGCCAAGTGGTCTACCTTCGGCAAACTCGAGAATTCCACGGCATAGATCTGAACTTAAATGATTTAAATGTGAATGCATTGGGTACGCACGGCCACGGAAATCAAGATTATGAGGATAGTAAAATCCTTCTTCATCTCGCATCTTGCGAGCAACCTATTTCAGAATTTATTTTGTTGGATTCAGTGAAGATAAAATCAAAGCCTAAAAATAGAATATATATAAATTACTTCAAAGATGAAAACAAGATAAGGTGTATACAGCTCATCTTGCTCCCCAAACGCTAAGAGGACCAACTTACAGAAAGCTTAAGTTCTGTGTCACATCGCTGAGCATGCATCTCATTGTTAGCCTTTCTTGCTTTTCTGGCATTCCAACGCCATTTTTTAATCTCCATGGAATCCTCCAACCCAGGTTTCTCCGGTATGGGAACCTACAAAAGAACAAGATATGCTGAAAAATTAACTAGCCTGTTTAATATACAGAAGAGAGAAGTTTAACCATAGTTATCAGGCGAGAATAATCTTATTAACCTGATATCACTCAAAGCATTATCGTACAGACAGTTAATTATATTAGGACATATTTTAACAATCTTTTGGTCTCTTACTCACATGAAACATCAAAATCTGTTTACAAGCATTAAATTGAAAACATCAAAGATGCCTTCTTCTAGTCATGAAACATTAAAAAAGGCTGGTCCAGGACAATGCTTGATATTCACGTCAAGGATTAAGATTGAGTAATTAAGTATTAACAAGAAAAAAGCCTCCACAAATTTTGAGTAAGCCTCAAAATTAACAAATTTTACAAAAACATCTAGTACTAAATTAAGAGTAATATATTAACATCCTAATCTATTAATACATTAAAAAGTATTATATTAAAATCCTACTGGAGTAAAGATAATAAATTATTAAAAGTAAAACATACCACATTAATATAACAATATCAAATCATAAAATAAAAAAAGTGATACAAACATTTGAGATCCTAAAATAATAATTCAAAATTAGTTCAATACAATTAATCACTCTTCCACTGACACTAATTTAGGGTCCCTAGATGGTGTAGATAGATCAACATGGGGATTTGAAAGTGTGAGAAGTGAGAAACTGAATCTGGGAAGTACACAACTGCTGTTTCTGGTGAAAACAGCAATGAAATGTCGTCCAGTAATAATTGTGGGAAGGTACGAACTCCATGTAGAATACAGCACATATTCCCAATCAAGTTACAAATACACTAAATGAGAAGGGAAATGATACAACACTACTTGGAGAAACTAGAATCAATCTCCAAATTATCACAAAACTAAGCAGAAGCTCTCTTAGAGATCCCCTAATATATGGACAGGAAATTGGAATGGAGACCAGTTCGGTCCTCCCAATTCCATCAAGAGTGGATGTTGTGTCTACCATCCGCCTAGGGCGAAAAACACGCTCCATGCCATTCTCCCTAGGTGAGGGAGACTTCTTCATCACCAGTAGCATCCGGATCCACATGATATGGTGCCAAATCAGCAACAATAAAGGCATCATAAATATTATAATCTTTTATAAAATCAATTTTATAAGCATTGTCATTATTCTTCATGATAACCCTGAAAGATTCGTCAACTCTAAGCTTAAGCTTTTTAAATAAAACATATTGAAAATGTCTCCTTCTTCAATCTAATTCATATCAAGTCATCTTCCTTGAAAACCTGGGTTCTCCTGAACTTATTCGACTTTTTTTTTATATTTAGCATTTTACATACAATTTTCTCCCTCACCAACCTATGTAAAGTCTAAATCTCTTTAGCATCTGCAATGCTAATTTCAGCTGAAAGAAAAAGTACTAACTCTAAAAAAGTGAAATGGTTTTGCCCAGATACAATCTCAAAGGAATTATGGTCTAACGACTAGCTAGTGAACCTGGCATAGAGAAACTAGTACGAATTACTTGGGAAGAAAATTTGATCTATACATTATTCACAAATAGGGTTACATATTGATACGCCACCAACAAATTTTCATTATCTGGCACGAATTTCGAGGCAATATTTTGAGCAAGAAATATTAAAATATTGATAAAAAATCATCCAGAACTTCGATTTAAGCAAACTTATAATCAAACTGACTGACTCGATGAGACGGACCTAATGATATCAAAGTTAGTCTAATCCGAGTCAGATAAAGCCCAGATCAAATCATTAAACCACTCTTGGAGGATTTCCGGACACATTTGGAAGATCAAACGGACGTCAAATTTAGCGAGTTCATAGCCAAATCGAACGTCTCGACAAGTCGAATCCAACGAGCCCAAGATTGCTCAATTTTGACATCGTTAAGACACTCAAATGTCCATCAAACGTCATCTGATTGAAGGACACTCTCCGGACCGTCCAATCAAAATGTTTCATATTACTACATTAATTACATCCAAATCAGTATAAATAGAGCTCCACCCCTCACATGAGAGAGGAGGCTTTAGAGAGAATTTGAGGAGGAGCTCAAGTCCAGCATCTTTCCAGCCATCGAAGCGTCTTCGTCGACCGCCACCGGCCGCCGTCGACCGCCGTCGATCATCACTGACCTCTGTCGACCACAGCCGACCATCATCGACTGTCGTCGATCACCGCTGACCAGACACTGTAAGTCAACGTTGTAACTTGAAAAATCTAGTAACAATTTCTCGTTTGTGGGACGAGTCATCTGTAATCATCAACTTATAGTGGATTTTTATAATTGGGTCAGGCCCCGTGGTTTTTTCCCTTTACGAGTTTTCCACGTAAAACCATTTGAAGTCATCACAGTTTGTTTCCTTTTCATCTGAGTGTGTGTTGAATCAACGTGCAACGCAAAGACGATAATTCATTACTCTATCGCCGCGAATTTTCTAGCACGCAACAGTTTGTCGCCTTCTGTGGGAAAAGATTCAATCCCACAACTGAAGTACTCAAGCGGTTTGCTACATGGCCACCAGACGTAATATTCATGACAACGCAGAATCTCACTCCAATACCCATCGTTCCAGGGAGCAGTCACGAAGCTAAGGTCGGCATGATTCTTCATCTTCCCGCCCTAGAAGACGTTATCCCGCCTATGAAGGCGTTTCGAGTTTCTATAGAAGATCGAATACGCAGAATTGAGGAGTCTCAACTAGAGATCCTACAGCTCCTACGCGCGGCTCAACAGCCGCCGCCAACACCAATGAACGAAATTTGTTTACCATTAAATCCATGACCTACGAGAAACATAATGCTTGAAGGAACTCGTATCGGCCCCCTCCCCAAGAGAGAACACTTCTCCTGCCATGTCGTGATGTTGAATTCCTGGACAACGCAGGTTCCGCTCATCCATCTCACCTGGCACCGCTACGTCTTGTTGTCATTCTAGATAATGTCATTCCAGAGAAAAATGATCGCTTCCACACTCACCGTAACATCCATGAATTCTTTCCCTCAACGAATGCAATCCTCCAATACCCCATCCCAATATGTTTCAAGCTTTCGAACGTCAACACATATAAAGGGATAACTGACCCCTACGAATATATTGATCATTATCGAACTATCACGCACATTCACGTGCCTTTGAAGCACTTATGTGTCAGGTTTTCCCGGCTACTCTCAAAAGACAAGCTCGAATCTGGTTTTACTCTCTGTCAGGGGGCACTGTAAACACCTTTAATGAGCTTGTCAGACTGTTTGTGGAACAATTTGTAGCAAACCGACAGATCATCAAGGATTCATCAATCTCAAGGGAATTCGTCAAAGCAAACGAGAACCATTGAAGGACTACTTCTGCAGGTTTTCTACTAAAGCTAGACAGATTTTGGAAGTAGATCTGGAGTTACTAAGAGGAGTATTTTTTTTTGGGCTCCACCCACGACCCTTCTACTCATCACTGGTGTGGGAGACAGTTCGTTCTTATGTTGACCTTGTTCACTGTGTTGGGGGGTAAGTGCAAGAATAATGTTGGGGATACCAATCAAATCTCACAGCAAAAAAAGTTTAGACCACAGGGAAATCGTGAGCAACGATCAGAAAAATTATACACGCCACTCAACACGTCACGTGTCAACATCTTAATGGCAATCAACGATGAAGAAATTGTTAAGTGGCCAAAGCTGTTTTAAGAAATCCAGATGGTGAAGACCAGTCTCAATATTGTCATTTTCACCGTGCAAAAAGACATTCAACGGAAAGATGTTTCCAATTAAATGAGGAAATTAAATGTCTAATGCGCTAAGGTAACATGGGTCGCTACTTACAAGAATAATGTGAGGGAAACCAGAAGAGAATCGTTGGAGTTATCGAATGAGAAGTATAACTCCAACTCATCTTATCTGAGTAAAAGACGACTGGCTTATAAACTTTTAATTTTATTTAGCAAAATTTTTATGTTGCTTTAAAATGTCATTTCATTGAAATTTTCTTATTTTCTCATGAAAGATTTTGGTGTAGAAAGCCCCCTTAATGATGAGAAGTTATCATGCCCCTAAAAGTCCAAGAGGCAAGACTCGATGGGAAGATACGGTACTCCTAAAAGTCAAGCCCAAGAGGCAAGACTCAATGAGAAGCTACTATGCCCCTAGAAGACGAGCCCAAGAGGCAAGTTTTGATGGGAAGCTAGTAGTGGACAAGGTCCTCACTAGAAAGACTTCATGAAAGCAAGTGATTGACAAGGTCTCCACTCAAAGACCTCAGAAAGCTATAAGCCTTAGAAGGCACAGCTACATCAAAGACCTCAGAAGGCTATAAGCCTCAAAAGACAGATACACTCAAAGACCTCAAAAAACTACAAGCCTCAGGAAGCAAAGGCACATCAAAGACTTCAAAATGTTACAAGCCTCTGAAGGCACAGGTACACACAAAGACCTCAGAAGGCTACAAGCCTCAGAAGGCACGAGTACACTCAAAGACATCAGAAGGCTACAAGCCTCAGAAGGCGCAAGTACATCAAATACCTCAGAAGACTACAAGCCTCAGAAGACATAACTGCATAAAATCCTTCAGAATGCTACGAGCTTCAGAAGAATTTTGCACAATTAAGAAGCCACAACAACAATGGAAGCAACAAAGAAATCATTGTTATCATCCACAATTTTCACATCAGATGATTAAAAAGACTATAAATACCAACATATACAAGTACAAGAGCTACAACAAATCAATTCATCTTCAAGTAGAGTTGGCATCGCTTTCCTAAAATTTCAGTACTTCTGATGATCGTCAAGGGGTCTCCAAATACCGCCACCACATAAGTATGAAAATCCCCCCACATTGCGAGGCGAGAAAATTACATCATTTATTCATCACCTTCAGAATGTGTAAGTGGCACGAGAACCTCCTCCGAAATACGCGACGCTCCGCCACAACACGTCACGTCGCCGCAATGTCCCGCCGTAATGCCTCGCCGCGACACCCCAACATAACGTTTTACCATAATAATTCGTTGCAACTCTTCGCCGATACTCTTCACTACAACCTTTCTCCGCAACCCTTCGCCACAACCTTTCGCCGCAACTCTTCACCGCAACGAGAAAGAAGATCCCGTTGCTTGTCTGCTAAGTAGCACGGAGACGACTTTCTTCTTTTGAGAAATCTCGAATTATCTGCTAAGCAAGGATGGGAACTCTCTACCATTCTTCTCTCCTTGGCTTATTTATAGGTTGAAAAACCTCTTATCTTTATGATAAAATTAATTAGAATCATAAAAAACTAGCTCTTCAATAAAAAAAAAATTGCTCTTCATTAAAAAAAATTATTTCTGCTATAAGAAATTATATAAATATATATATATATATATATATATATATANAACCTATCTCTTCAGTTTCGGACTAGCTAGCCCGCGGGCCCGAAAAATAAGCCCATTTAAAAAACATTTATAATTATTTGTTTGAGGTAGGATTTGAACAATCATCACGTGCGTGGAGAAGAAAGAATCATGCCAACTAAACTGAGATCAGCTCTTCAAAATCACAAGAATNATTGTCTGTGAGATCAAGATAGAGAGAAAATGGGTCTAGTCTGAGCCTATCCCCAAATTGAAATCTAATATCCCATCTTGAGATTTTCATATGCTCATCATTTAACATTTCTTTTATAATCTGCAAATGTTCACCTAACTCATTTATATCATACAATTGCAATATATTTTTGAAGCTTTAGCAGAATTTAATCAGGTACGCTTTTATTTATTTAATTTACGTACTTTATTTTCTGCATTCTTCTTTTTATTTTTGTAATGTACTGTACTTCGTTACATGTCCCGTGCATTTTCTTACCGCATCTTACAGTATAGTATATTTGTTTGTTCTTTGTTGCACTGTATACATTTACCTGTATTCACGTTTTAGTTGTTACCTTTCTAATATGTTTGTGCGATCCCCTAGGATAGGCCGTTCGAGGCATGGTTTTTTTATTATTCTCTCTTCTCTCTACTTTTCTCGGAACGAGGCGATGACGTGGTCGGTTGACGATTCATCTCCAGACAACGATCGGGACAACTACCAAAGACTGAAGGATGAGTTTATGCAGAACCTCGATAGATTTAAATAACATACTCATAGGACATTGAAGTTGTTCATTTGGTACGATGTAAATCCTCACATTATCTTTTAGGACTTTCTACGATTTTTATATTGTATGATATAAGTCTTAAACTTTTAGAATTCCAAGATCGTCATTTAGTATGACATAAGTCCTCACATTTTCTCGGGCTATTTGCATATGATATACAGATATAAGTCTCGAATATCTAAATAATTTGCAGGACTGAAACATCAAATAATTTCTCTTTCAAAGATGTAAAAGTCAAACCATAGATTAGTTTGAGATATTACTGAATCTTCTTCAGTATCTTTGACATCTCCTACTTTTCGTTCCTTTGGATTCTGAAAATAATTGTTCATATTTGAACTTATCACATTTGACTTTTCCTATGAACAATCGTAGAAACTTAAACGTTGAATTCTTGAAGACGAAACATCTGATCATTATCGAGAGTTTTCCTAGGTGACTTCAGTTGTCTAAGATGTAATTAAATATAAGGGTTTGCTCCTATAGGGAATTTAAGAACCCAGATTAATCTAAACTCTATCTAATTTGTATATTAGATAGGGAAACTTGTCGGCTATAAATTTCGCAGACCAAAATAGAGTCATAAACTTTTAAGTTTAGATAGTTAACATACTAATAAGTGATACGTTCATCCTCTGAGATGATATATTATTTATAATATTGTTCTCAACTATTTAAACTATTAGATATATGAGATCTGTTCGGTCTCATTATTTTTCAAAAAATAAAAGGATACCNCAAGACTGTTTGCGGAACAGTTCGTAGCAAACCGACAGATCATCAAGGATTCATCCATCTCAAGGGAATTCGTCAAAGTGAACGAGAACCATTGAAGGACTACTTCTGCAGGTTTTCTACAGAAGCTAGACAGATTTCAGAAGTAGATCCAGAGTTATTAAGAGTATTTTTTTTTGGGCTCCCCCCAGGACCCTTCTACTCATCATTGATGCGGGAGA
This sequence comes from Phalaenopsis hybrid cultivar, assembly GCA_002079205.1. Lineage (NCBI taxonomy): Eukaryota > Viridiplantae > Streptophyta > Magnoliopsida > Asparagales > Orchidaceae > Phalaenopsis > Phalaenopsis hybrid cultivar. The sequence goes on from JXCR01125228.1 coordinate 150,501, forward strand.
CAGTTCGTTCTTATGCTGACCTTGTTCACCGTGTTGAGGCACAAATCTCTNGGAAGTAGATCCAGAGTTATTAAGAGGAGTATTTTTTTGGGGGCTCCACCCAGGACCCTTCTAATCATCATTGATGCGAGAGACAGTTTGTTCTTATGCTACCTTGTTCACCGTGTTGAGGCACAAATCTCTGCAGATGAGGCCATCATTGCTCGCAAAGAACAATTTGAGCGATTGGGGGGTAAGTGCAAGAATAATGCTGGGGATATCAATCAAATCTCACAGCAAAAAAAGTTTAGACCACAAAGGAATCGTGAGCAACGATCAGAAAAAGTATACACGTCACTCAACACATCACGTGTCAACATCTTAATGGCAATCAACAATGAAGAAACTGCAAATGCTATTAAGAAATCCAGATGGTGAAGACCAGTCTCAATATTGTCATTTCCACCGTGCAAAAAGACATTTAACGAAAAGATGTTTTCAATTAAATAAGGAAATTAAACGTCTAATGCGCCAAGGTAACATGGGTCGCTACTTACAAGAACAATGTGAGGGAAACCAGAAGAGAATCGTTGGAGTTATCGAATGAGAAGTATTACTCCAACTCATCTTATCTGAGTAAAAAACGACTGGCTTATAAACTTTTAATTTTATTTAGCAAAATTTTCATGTTGCTTTAAAATGTCATTTCATTGAAATTTTCTTATTTTCTCAAGAAAGATTTTCCCCTAAAAGTCCAAGAGGCAAGACTCGATGGGAAGATATGGTACTCCTAAAAGTCAAGCCCAAGAGGCAAGACTCAATGAGAAGCTATCATGCCTCTGGAAGACAAGCCCAAGAGGCAAGTCTCGATGGGAAGCTAGTAGTGGACAATGTACTCACTAGAAAGACTCCATAAAAGCAAGTGAGTGACAAAGTCTCCACTCAAAGACCTCAGAAAACTATAAGCCTCAGAAGGCACAGCTACATCAAAGACCTCAGAAGGCTATAAGCCTCAAAAGACAGATACACTCAAAGACTTCAAAAGACTACAAGCCTCAAGAAGCAAAGGCACATCAAAGACTTCAGAATGGTACAAGCCTCAGAAGGCACAGGTACACACCTCAGAAGGCTACAAGCCTCAGAAGGCACGGGTACACTCAAAGACATCAGAAGGCTACAGGCCTCAGAAGACATAACTGCATAAAATTCATCAGAATACTACGAGCTTCAGAAGAATTTTGCACAATTAAGAAGCTACAACAGCCGTGGAAGCAACAAAGAAATACATGGTTATCATCTACAATTGTTACATCAAATGATTAAAAAGGTTATAAATACCAACATATACAAGTACAAGAGCCACAACAAATCAATTCATCTTCAAGTAGAGTCGACATCACTTTCCTAAAATTTCAGTACTTCTGATGATCGTCAGGGGGTCTCCAAATATCGCCACGACATAAGCATGAAAATCCCCCCACATGGCGAGGCGAGAAAATTACATCATTTATTCATCACCTTCAAAACGTGTAAGTGGCACGAGAACCTCCTCTGAAATACGCGACACTACGTCACAACGCGTCACGTTACCGCAATTCCCCGTCGTAATGTGTCGCTGCAACGCCCCGACATAACGTTTTGCCGCAACAATTCGTCGCAACTCTTCTCCACAACTCTTCACTGCAACCCTTCGCCGCAACGAGAAAGAAGATCACGTTGTCTGTCTGCTAAGCAGCACGGGGATGACTTTCTTCTTTTGAGAAATCTCGAATTATCTGCTAAGCAAGAATGGGGACTCTCTATCATTCTTCTCTCCTTGGCCTATTTATAGGTTGAAAAACTCTTTATCTTTATGATAAAATTAATTAGAA